>VZRO01003926.1:162962-206950 GCA_013397915.1 Daphoenositta chrysoptera | reverse complement strand
CCCCAGCCGGCGCTCGGGGTCCGCGGGGGCCGGGGCCGGCAGGTGGTGGCACAAAGGGATCGCCCGAACACCCGCGCCGCGCGGTGCGCACCGGACAGACACCTGTCCGCCCGGCAGCGGAACCGGACCCGCCCGACACCGCGGCGTGAGGCCGGGGCTCCCTGCCGGGCACGGCCCAGTCACCGTGGGCGAGGCGCGGCGGTGAGGCCCCACGGAGCATCACCTCTTCGTCCCCCCTCGGTGACGGCCGGTGGGCGCCCGCCTGGCACGGAGGGCAGCGCCCTTCGCGTCCTTACACACCGGGGTGTGCGCGGTGCTCGAGCATCAGGTTACGGACTGTGCGGACCAGCTTCTCCTGGCATTTTAACCCTCTCGAGAGGGGTAACCCACCTCGCGGGCTATCCTGCCTGAGGGAAGGACAGCCACAGCCAGCCTTTCTTTTCACGTTGTGTCCCTGTGAGGTGTTTAGAAGAGTAGGTATTTCTCTATTCCCCATTTCAATTTTTCTGCCTTCCCAAGGCAAAGAAGCTTAGCTCTGCTTTTTCTGTATTTTACTGAGGACCTCTCTTGGGAAGAACACGTTTGTGAGCCGAGCGAGATTAAACACCTCTCCCTTCTGCTATCATTGCCGTGGCTATCCTCCAAAGTAGTTATTGGAGTTGGATCGGCATAGCAAAACCACAGCACGCAGAATCTTAAATACTGCAAAAGAAAAAAATTCGGTTTCTCGTCTCTTGAGTTCTTTCTGCTCTCTTGAGGTATCACAACTCCTAGTTTTACAGCCACACCCCAGTCTTCCAAGTTGGATGGAATACAGTTTATTTTCTTTTAGTATAAGAATTAGGGAATTCTGTATTTTTCAGAATTTTGTTAAAAACATTCAAACTCTCCTAACCCACCTTAAGAACTCACGCTTATACACACACATACACCTCGCCCCGCACAAAAAAAAACAAACCCTAAACCGACCAACCAAAACTAAAAAAAATCAACAAGCAAACAAAAAAACAAACAACAAAAAAAACAACCCCAGAAGTTGAATTCGGTGTCTTTTTTCCCTCTCTCCTGCCTCAAGGTCCCGGGCAGAGCGCGGCGGGCGCCTCCCCGCCGCTCCGAGCGGCCGCGGCCGTGTCGCACCAGCACCTCCTGCCGCTCGCGGCTCCGCGCTGCAGCCGCCGGCGGCACCGCCGGCACCGGTAATAAAGATAATGAGAGATTCTCACCAGCCTGGCTCCCCTCAGAGGCAGTACAAGCTGTCAAACATTTCTCTTCCTACCCAGGAATTCGGGTCTTGTTGCCTTGAAGCCTTATTGCCAGATGACGCTTTACACTTTCACCCTTTGAAGCCGCACGAGCTGCGCGGTGAACACCGGGTGTGTGATTTCGAGCTGGTGATTGCTACACTTCACAGTGGTCGATGAGAACAGTACCATTACTCTGAGCAGGAGGCTTTTATCCAACAGTATTTTTACCAAAGCTATGACACAGAACTGCCTCTGTTCTCTGCCACTTTCTAGCTTGAAATAGGTTTAAGAAAACTCCTAGGTTGTTGGAAAGTTATTGAAAGCAAAAAATGAATTTTGTTCCATACGTAGGTTGGACATGTATTTTGCTTTGTATGAATTTGTGTTTCTTTCAGGTAAGTTATGCTTCTAGTGAGCATCCAGCTGCCAGTGTCTGCAGTGGGAATTCGCCCCAGAGAAGAACCATTGCCACGGATAAGGTCACTATATTTCCTGTTATTAAGGTGAATATAACCTCCAAGTTATGCATGACATTAATTTCAATTACAGCTTGCCTCTTGTAAGCTAAGCAGTTAATCAACGGGCTATACTGTGACTACACCCTTAAATCAATAGCTGGGAAAACATCACCTCCCCCAAATACTCCGCCTCCTAACTGCACACTTTGAAAGGAGTACAAGCCAGAGTTTAGCTGAGCCATCCCTCTGGCTAATAGTCCTGCTTACAAGCTGCAATATTTTTTAAAACCAGACAACTGGTAGAGGGTTAAACATCAGCCAAGCTGTTCAATTTACAGCATGTTAAGCATTCCTGAAACTGTGATCACTGATATATTTGGGTCAATCAGATGTCTTGTTAGTGCTTTGCAGACATTGCAATGAGCAGCTCCAGAGATAAAGCAGAAAGTCTCCAGGCTTCACAGCCCTGTACTGGGGAAGGGAGTGCTGGCCACTGTCCAGACCCAGAATTCTAGCAAGAAGAAAGATAACAAAATAATTTCTGGCTTTCCCATGTTGTTTCTTATATTAACTTGATTTTAGCTGCCTGGCAAAGCTAGGCTCATAGAATACCTGACTGCTGGTGTTTCACACTGTTTTTAGTCTAGGGAAGGTTTTATTTTCCTCATTCCCCTCCTGGCACACCAATGCCCAGCTCCTCAGTGATGTGGAGTATCTCTCATTGCAAGCAGCAGTTCCTCCCAATAAAGGCAGAAGAAACAAGAACTGAACAGAGACTTGAAGATTTGTCCCCTGCAGTGAAAGTTATTTTGCATTCAAGACAAATGCCAAACTCTAATGGGCTTTGATAGGATTAGGATCATGGGGAAGCAGATGGGGACTTTACTTTTCTGGACGCTGTATCTATGCTGGAGTTGAGTGGCTCTGCCTCAGCCAACAGTCTGTGCTGGGCAAGGAAGGCTGGCAAACCAGGCACAGAGGGAGTCTCCATTGCACCAGGGCCTGAAACTATTAGCAGCTCCAAAGCTCCCAGAGGTGTACCAGGGCTCTCCAGGGCAGGAGGGAGCCTCCTCCGTGGCTGGAGCTGCAGCTGACAGAGGGGATGCAGCTGTAGGCTGCTGCAGGGAGGACAGTCCCAGCCAGGAGTAGGCACCCTCTGGCTCAGGCAAGTTCTGGCTAGCATTGCATATCTTTGTGTGATTCTCTCCCACAGCTCAAGGCTTCAGTACAACGCCTCCACCCCCACACTTCAGAGGCATTGCCATGGAAGTTATTTCCCAGCACAGACCTTTTTGGACTACCAAAATTAGTCAGTCCCCTCCAGTATTTCCCAGGCTCATGAAATTTTCTCTCCCTTCACTGGGTACTGACAGACACTTTCCATTAAACACTGGTTTTATGCATACCCGAAGCCACACCTAACACATCTCAATGCCAAGTTGTGGGTCTGGTGACTGCCACATCAACCTCTGCAGGGCTATGAGCTCCTTCCCTGGAGACTGCAGGGGGTGAGCCTGAGCTATCCCTTCATGGTGATCTCTCTCACTAGCACAACACACAAAGCCCTTCACTTACTCTGAACTGGGGTTCAGGATCTCAGGGTGGGATGGAAATAGAATCCTTCTATTCTGCTCCGGCATATTATTTTTACATTTCACCCTCCTAACACCCTCCTAAGACTTTTTATACAGCTTGTTCCCACCTTGAATACTTCTCCAGCTCTATCTGCACTCTTTCTTCTTTATCAGTCAGGTTACCAAACACCTCTATTTCTATCCAGCATTTCCTCAACTGTCCACGAACAGCTTGTTCCCACCCCTGGTTAGCACCTTTGGTTCCTGGCAGTGAGCTGGTGCCAGTGAGCTCCCGAAGTAGTGAGAGCCATTTTTAAAGGGACCACTTGAGATTGCTGTCAGGAGAGGGGCATTGAGTACATGGAACAATGTGCCTCCACCTGTGGGACTCAGGTGTGCCCTGGCCATGTGAAAGCTGCTGCAGACAGGCTGGAGCAAAGTGATGCCCCTGCTTCCTCAGTGCTGCACATTACTGTCCCTCCACATTTCCTCTCTTTGTGTTCTGAGCCACTGGATTAGGGTAAATGTGGGTATCAGGAGCTTCCATCAGGGCAGTATCAATTCTCCACACTTTGGTAACCTACTGATTTGCAGGGCTTCTTTTCTGCTGATGACAGGTTCCTCCTGATGCAGCCTCCCTGGTGCCAGCTTACTTGGTGATGAGAGCACCTTATGCTGCCCTTCTGTACTGCCTGAACCCATGGCCTCCTGGAGGAAAGGCAGCTCAGGCTCAGATCCCCTTGCCTGAGTGGGCTGTGTGTTTCAGTTCTTCCTGTTGCAAGGAAGTTACTTAGACTAGCTGACTAGGGGTGAAGAGTTGTGCCTGCAAAGCTACCTAGTACAGGTGCAGGGTTACCTTCAAAACACTGCTACTGCCAGTACAGCTTGTTTCTCCTGGGGAAAGGTGGGGATTTTGGAATAAACTATACTGGCAACAAGTTAGTGTGCAAAAATCTTATCTGCTTAGTGTCACTGTAAGTTATTCTCACACTAGGAGTGCTTGGTACAAACCTATCAGCAGCATAGCCCATGTGTATGCCTGACTGGCTCTGCCAAGGTGGATTTGTATTTCTCAGCCTAAAAAACGCATCCCTCATGATGAGATATTCCAACAACTGAAGGGCAGGATTTATAGCTGGTTGTGACTGGGGGAGGACTTTAGAAGTTAAGGTGCTCTGCATTTCATATCAGGGAGGTGTACATGTCACCCTGCAGGCATGTTGGCAATTTCTGGAAGTATTTACAAACTTGTCTCAGCCTGGAACAGAGAAATCTGGAAGCTTTTCTATTGCTTTGACTCTATAGTTGATTTCACAGAAATGCTCTCGGACATATGGGACTGTATAAGGATTTTTTGTTTTGCTTTGCTTTGGTTTATTTTGTTTGTTTGTGGGCTTTTTTTTCATTCTGAAGTACCATGTAGAATATGAAGCTAGGCAATTTCTTTATGCAGAACGGATCCCGTCTCCCCTGTGCTCTGTGACTCTCTGTTTTTAATATCAAAGCAATAAATGAGTAAGTGCTTGAGCTCTTGTGCCTGGCTCTTGAAAGGGTTCATAAGATATGTCAGGTGCCTGATGATGCAAAGTCTTTTTGGGGATTTGTTCTCATCCCCATTAAGAGTGAACAGAAAAGATGGAAAGGCATTTGTGTTATGCTCAGACTGACACTCTCAGGGTCTCTGACAAGCAGACTCTGCAGAACTGTCATGAAAGAAATATATTGAAATGATAGGTCAGCAGCACCCATTATACAAATACAACCCAGCCTCTCCAGACAGCTGATGATTAAGCTGGGAGGATTTTTCTCATGAGCAACATCAGGCATGATGGCCTTGCTTTTCATGGCTTGGGGGGAAATCCTTGGCTGATCTGAACTGGCAAAGCTGCATAGTGGTGAGCTGCTCACTGAAACTTGCAGGATGCACATTAAAACAGTTCTGGAGGTCACCACTCACCCTGAAATACAGTCCATTCTGGGGGGAAACACAATAGCCATTTGTGTCCATTATAAAATATACAGTTTCTTAAAGATCAAGAAGTAAAGAGGTTCAAGACCTCTTGAAGTGAAATTGCTGAGGTGATTTAGGGAGAGAAAAGGTAATTACCCCATGAGAGGATAAATAACACATTAGGTATTAGCCTCTGCTTTCAAGTAGGGTGTCCTCAAAGGTCAGACCCCATGGCCTACAATATTCATGTCAGATATATCAATAACTTTTCTTCTCTCCTTCTTCTGGCTGCCAAAACATGTGAGTGAAGAATATTGTTCCATACAGCTCTATTATTCAATACAGTAATTCTAGGAACCTGCCCAGGTATAGCAGAACAGAATAGAAAGGAGAAGTCCAAATTTGGTGTCTTTCCAGAAGAGAGAAGGTCAAACCACCCTGATAATAGCCCATAGACCTTCTTTCCTCCTAACCCCTCCTGCAAACCCATGAGATTTTATGTGGAGAAGTATGTATGATTTGGAAAGATACTGTCTTTAGATAGAGAGTCTCCATCACCTTCTGGTAAGCTGTGCCAGGGGTTAAATACCATCACTATTAAAAATATCATCACTTTAATGTGTTCTCCAGGCACTTAGCCCTGTGATGGGCCCAGTTAAAAACTGAAGTGGACCAGACTTGACTAGAAAAATAAGGCCAGGCTAAAGTTAGAGTTACTATTGTCACATAAAGGAAGAAAAAAAGTAATAACATTCAGCTTCCATTACAAAAGTACACCCAGGACACTTAAACTTTTCAGCAAGTCCTAAAAAAGTGCAGCTTTTGCACTGCCAGTGAAACTGTTCTGATTAGTCTTAAGGTAAAACCCCAGCTGTGCCAGTGGAAAGCCAGCTGTTCAGTTCTCTCTAAGTGAAGCAGAGAAAAGGACCAGCTTAAATAGCAAACCTAGTTTCCAGGCCCCTAATACCTCCTCTCCGATGTGCTGCCTGAAGAGGCACCTGGGTTCTTTCCAAGGCCAGAGGGCCCTCTTTGGCTGCCAAGAGTGCTGAGGGGGGAAGACTCAGACAACAGAAATGTATGAATTCCCTGGACACTTGCTTTTCTTCCCCCAGCCTCTCCCCTCCTTGAAGGTGTCCTCTGCCCCTTCATGAAGCTGTCAGGTGAGGCAGTAAGAAATGGGGAGCAGTGTCCCAATCCCTCTCCTTTGGTCCTGCCAGAGGAAGTCTTCTCTACACTGGACTGGCATGGTGCAGGGTTTCTCAGCTCTGTCTGCCTCTTACCCACACCCAGCATTCCAGGGAGCCTGTAGCTTGTCCATAGGGGCATCCCTGGCCTGACACTCAGGCACTCAGGGCTGTACAACAGCATGCAGGTACACATCAACACGTACAGCATCCTGTAGGCTGCAGGTTGCAGCCTCCAGGCACATATGGGGAGCAACTCTACCTCAGGGGACAGGTACAATTCCATCTCAGGTGACAGTATAGTCCTTTGCATCAGGCCACACTGAGGCTCTCTCCTCACTCGAGAGGGATCTTCCTTTTCCACATTCTCCAGGGTTTTGTTTTATCCAATTTTAAGTGACTCAGATGATGAGATTTCCACTGCTCCTCGCTCTATCCAGCAGATGTCTCTGCTGGAAGCACTGACTGTGGCTGTAATACCTGTTGTAATAGTTGTTCCACACATTCTGGCTGTTGGGATCGAGTTATTGACTGACACTCTCAGACTTCAAACAAGAATAAGGTCTGCCTCTTACTGCTCTTCCACGTGGCGGGTTGATGAAGTCACAACACAGTTCAGGGGTGATCAAAAGAGACTTCAGAGCCTTGGGATGGATAAGGGAATATGGAACAGAGGTTACTTCTCACCTATCTTTCCAGTTGCAGGCAGTGACTTTGGAAGAAACAGATGGGCCCAGTCTATGAAATACATGGCTCTGGGGCTGGTGTCACCACCAAAATGTTGGATTTTGGGGATAGCCTACGCAGCACCAGGTGTGCTGGCATCAGGTGGGATTCATCATTCTCAAAGCAGGAGTGTCTTCCCTCAGGAGCTAGTGGGACTCACTGGCAGAGCTTTAAACTAGACTTGAAGAGGGAGAGGGATAATACCAGGCTTGCCCATGACAAGCTGTGGGATGAAACACCAAGGTTAGAGAGATGGGGAGCTAGTGAGGGCCCTCAGCCGGTGGCTCTGAGACCTGCTGGCTACACTGGAGCACACTTGAAATCTGAGCAGTGCAGTTGACATGCCTGAGGGATGGGATGCATCCAGAGGGACTTGGACAGGCTCAAGAACTGGGCCCATGGGAACCTCATGAGACTCAACAAGGCCAAGTACAAGGTGCTACACTTGGATCAGGGCAACCCCCAATGTCAGCACAGGCTGGGGGATGAAGAGATCGAGAGCAGCCCTGCCAAGAAGGACTTGGGTGGCCTGGTGGATGAGACCCTGGACACAAGAAGATATTTTCAGCTCAGAAAGCCAATCATATCCTGGGCTGCATCAAAAGCAGCGTGGCCAGCAGGTCAAGGGAGGTGATTCTGCCTCTCTACTCCTGTGAGACTCCACCTGGAATGCCACGTCCAATTCTGGGGTCTTCATTACAGGAAAGACATGGACCTGTTGGAGTGAGTCCCTAGGAGAGACATGAAGATTATTAGATTTTCTCCTATGAAGATGGGCTGAGACAATTGGGATTGTTCAACCTGGAGAAGAGAAGGCTCTGGGGTGACCTTATTGTGGCCCTTCAGTAGCTGAAGGGGGCCTACGAGGAAGCTGGAAAGGGACTTTTTCCAAGGGCATGTGGTGATAGGACAAGGGAAATGGCTTTAAACTGAAAGCAGGTAGGTCTAGATTGGATAAAAGAAAGAAATACTTTACTGGGAGGGTGGAGAGGCAGAGGAACAAGTCACCTAAAGAAGCTGTGGCTGGCCCATTCCTGGAATTCTTCAAGGCTAGGTTGGATGTGGTCTAGCTGCATTAATGATGTCTGAGCTCAGGAGCCCGGGTTCGGTTATTAGCACACTTTCATGATTAGCCTAAATTAAGGCTTAAGTGGTCTTAGGAGTCTGTGTCTCTGCAGCTTCAGTGCTGCATACACCACTGCCCATTGTGCAGTGGAGATGTTCCTGGTCAGGACTCTCACATCTGACAGGGCGTGAAGCAGAAATCAAAAGACACATGCACACACATCTGTCATGAAGGTGACCCAGTTTTGAAGGTCCAAGCTCATGATTTTTCTGTGATTAGGGTTGGTGACATTGAGAATTTTCCCCATTGCAACTTCTACATCTTAGTGTGACCCATTTAAAATTCTAAGCCTAGTTAGCATTCAATAAATGTCTTATTGATTACATATTTACTTATCTGGTATTTATGTAGCATTCTCTCAGGGAATAAATAAAAGGTCAGAAGTAAGCAGTATTTATTGCATGTGATTTAAAAGGAGCTCTGAAAGTACCCTTATAATTTTAAGGACTACACTCAGGAACTGAATCTGCCCTATATCTAAGTGCCATGGACACTTGTATATTCAATGAACTTTATTAAAAATACCATGATGCTTTTTTTGAATCAAAATGCATTTTAACTTCATGAAATCCAGTTTATCTACAAACAGGAAAGCCTTTCAGTTACTGCATAGCTTAACTGGCCCAAAGCAATACTTGGTTCCTCAGGCTGCAAAGCCTGTGGCTGCCACTGAACAGCACAGCAGGAGGAGTAACACTGCTGAGTGGCTGGAGCTTTGGGCTGTAAAACTGCAAGATAAGGAGAATTTATAGTTCTGCTGGAGCTAGGCTGTATGTCTTCCATGTGCTCTGGTAGGATAAGCCTCCTCCACCTCGCTGGGGACAGAGATGCTGCTCATCCTCCTCCAGAACCCTGAGGCAGGTTTAGGAGTCCTGGCAGGCAATTTACAGGCAGTGTAAGAAGCTCTGTGTCGTGCATACCACGTGCTGCACAAAGTGTGTCTTTCACCAGGAACAACAAAATGCAAAAGCAGGAGTCTCTCCCTTAGCCTTTCTTCCATCCAATAGTTTGGCAAGACAGGGAATGTGTTTATTTCTACAGTTGGCCCTGTACATTTGCCCTCTGCGACAGCAGGTGAGACATTTTAGCTAGCCAGTACCTTGGTTTCTCCACTTGCAAAATGGGATGCTGTAAAGAAAAGTTATTTGATAATATCTAATGAGGTCTTTGAGTTCTCTTTGAGAGCTAGAAATTGCTGGTGGACACTCAAGAAAGTCAAGGCAGTAGAATTTTTTTTGTTGTTGCTTTCATTTCACATAACTTCTGATTTATGTAGGTCTGTGTTCTCATTGATCTCAAACTAAAGACTGGAAAAAACTAGAAGTTTTGAGGCATTAATGAGTTTCACTGTCTTCCAGATCTGCTACAATTCTTTCAGTTTTCATCCCAGTTCCCCATTTTATCCCATTTGAACTTTTCCAGTATGTGGGTGGAGAGGAAGACCAGCACAGACATAACAGAGAAAAACCTTTTTTTTCTCTGGGAAGCTGACCAACATTTTTGTTTTAATTTAGCCCAGTTTCCTTGCAAATGACTTTCTGCCTAGCTGTTGAACTTTCTGTAAACAGTTTAGTGAGAGTCATAAAACAAATCCCTCTAAGAAGAGAAAAATAAACATAGTCATGAGTTACTGAACTCTCTTCCTCCTGCTCCTTGTTAGGCATCACAGAGCTGTTTTTCAACTGAGTCACAAGAAAACAGACCAGGGAGATAAGAGAACACAGCACAAACAAACAAAAGGATCATACAGAAAGTGTATATATATATATTTATATATTTTATATTTTTTAAGCTTTGAGAAAGATTTGAATAGACATCTGAACCCTCAAATATGGAGTGGCAGTAGAGATGTGGCTTAATGTAGTCTGACCCACAAGAAGTGGTAAGTTGGTGGCAGGGAGGAGCTGAGCTGGTACTGGGTGTTTCTGGGCTGGCAAAGCAGCTGCACGGGCACGTGTGCTGTGTCAGCTCCCCTGTTCAGACCACCAGGACCCACCCGTACCCCGCCCTGGCTTCCAGTCCTTACCTTAAAATTGTCTTTAAGTTTTGCATTAGGATTTTGAAACCACTGAGGCAGATACAGGCATTACAGGTCCATTTACAAACACTATACCAGATGCTCTGTTATTCTGGGACAGAACTAAGTGTAAAGAAATACATTGCATTTCTCTAATTGGCTTTTTACAGGGTTTCTCAAATTAGGCAGCAAGAAGGAGCAATTCAGCTTTGTTGCATCACCGGGAACTTCCTCAGCACTCTGCGCTGCAGTGTTATGCCAGTGCATGGACAGGCAACCTGAAGCAATTATCTCAAATTACTTTTGGTGCTCTCTCTCTGCCTGCTAGAACAAAGGACAAGGACAAAGCTTGTATGAAGACCTTGGACCTTCCTTCTGTATATCCTCTCATCAGGAGCTGCAGCACTCAGGAGCCCGCACAGGGACTCTGAGAACTTCCTGCCTCCTGCTGCCAAAACCAAAGAAAGCACAATATTTACTGGGTTAAATATGCAATGTGAGGATGATGCTCAGGCCCTGATTTAGACTATGGCTGTGACATGCTCAGATGAGCTCATGTTATGAATTCTGCTCAGGAAACAAAATAATATTTAATGTGCAACACCCATCTTACTTGCTTTATTTATCTTCAAACATCAAGGTTGAATCTGCTCATGGTCAAATGCTCTGAAATGCCCAAAGTTGTTTACATGCTGACAGTGAATCACTAAGAAATCTCTACTTAAATGCAAGTTATTCCATGATTTATTGTTTTTAGTGGGGCTTGACAGTCTGAATACCAACATAGCAGCAAACAGCTCAGCTGTCTCAAAACTTGTCTCTATGAGACTTTTTCCCCACCTTGGATGAGGAAGTCCTGTGTCCAAGTCATTTATGAAGATATTGAAGAGCACAGGGCCGAGGATGGAGCCTTCTGGAACCCCACCAGTGACAGGTCACCAGTCTGATGTCACCCCATCACTGTAACCCTTTGTGCCCATCCTGTGAGCCAGCTGCTCACCCATCACATGATGTGATTGTCCAGCTGTGTGCTGGACATTTGTGTTTGTGGCTATCGCTGTGAGTGGGAAAGTCAAAACCACACAATCAAAACCAGTCCTCGTGATGAGAGCTCTACAAATTGGGATGTCAGATTTGAGATGAAATAGCAAAAGCCTTCTGTGCACATGTGCACGGTGTCCAGAAGCCAAGGGGAGTCAAGTGCCAGCTGAGACATTTCTTGGAGCTCAGAGCCTTTGACATTCTGTATTCTTGGATGCAGCTGACTGTGCTGACAGGAGTGTAATTGGCAAAAAGATGACATCATCTGGATCTGGATCTTTGAAATAAAACAGCAGAAAATGAAATCAGTCTTTGCTCCAGAAAAGTTGGTACGAGTTCCCTTCAGGCAGCCTTAGTAGAAGAGTTGTGCTATTAAATTTCCAAAATATTTCTGTTGGTGGAAATTCAAATATTGAATTTAGCTTGTGTATTAACTTGGCTGGTGAGGGGCAATTAGCTAGGCAATTAGGCTGGCTGGCAAGGAGGTAGGAACAAAAAATCATTTTTAGTCTGTCATGTACAGAAGGGAGATCAGGGAAGAGAAGATGTATCCAGAGCTGCCCCCTGCCCCTACCACGGGGAAGTCAGGAACCCTGTGCTAGAAAGAAGCTTGAGCTGAGGATTTCCAATGGGCAGTTTCCATACGTGGTTGTAAGTCTCTAATTTTTGTGAAAATTTGCCTGTATGGATCTTTATTTAGGATCCTCTCTAAAGTCTTTTAAAATCCTCCTCAGGATTTTCGGTGCAGCTTGAGTTTTTCCCCTCTCAGGCCATGGTTTGATTTTCACAATTGTAGTTCTGCTGTGCAGTCTCAGCCAACATTGCTTGTATGTACATCTTGATTTTGCAAATGTTTTTACAACCCCCTTGGTTTTTACTGCAGGCTCTAATTGGACTTTCCCAGAAATGTGCACATTCACTAATAGCCAGGGAACCTGGAAAAGGAGAAGATCCAGATCACCTTACCTGTCAGTCCTTACTAGTTACTTGTGCTTCTGGCTGGCAGCTTAATAGGCTTCATTATGGATCCTAGCAAAGCTAGAGAGACACAGTGATGTGAATTGTTCAGATAACAGAAATCCCAGCTAGAGACCCATTGTAGAGGTCAGGAATTGTCCACCATTCATTTCTCTGGTCTGTCTAATAAATGAACCTATAATTCCTGCTCTGCTGCAGACCTGCTTTGTGCTATGCCAGCCTTACCAGCCTCTGTGAAGAGTCTCCATAGGGAAGCCAGAACATTTTCCTCTGCTTTTTCAGAGCAGTGGCTCTTCACTGCTGCTGCAACAAGTTCCTGGTTTGTTGCACAGTGCTCTGGTAGTGAGGCTTGGGGATTCCCACAGCTGATCAACATTTTTTGCTTCCATAACCATGACTTACCCAACTCCTAGCCTTGCTTCTATTGTTAGCCCTCTTTCCTTTTGGACTCTCAACACAGTCCAAATGAGAGGCTTTCACCCAGAGGATTTTACTAGTTTCCCCTTTGCCAGAAACATTCTTTCATGTACAAAGTTAAAAAAAAATATATAAAAAAAGAAAAAGACAAAAAGATACTGCTTCAAGAATGGTAATAAAAATAAATCACGACAGTATGGCCAACAAGTTCTTCATTGAAATTCCTTTGTCTCGGGGATTTTCCCTGAGCAACATAACCCATGAGTGTTAAACAGGAAGTATTCATCTAAAACCACAAAAAAACCACAAGTGGGTAGAAACCAGGAAAATTGTTTGCATTTGGCACCAAACGTCATATTTTAATCTCATGAAAAGTCCCAGGACTGATCTTGGATTTTCTTCTCCTTGAAATTCATGAGGATCAAGAATAGAATTTGGATGAAAAAAGTGTTAAAAATTAAAAAAGCACTGTATAAAATGTTTTGCTTGCAAAAAAACAAACAAAAAAAAACAAACAAAAAAAAACCAACCCAAAAAAACAACTTCAAATTTAATTTTCTCTATTTCTAAAATTATTTGCATTTTTAATATAATTTCTCAATACATGGCTAAGATGTACTGCTGCTTCTGATGTATTACAATATGACATAATACTGTGGCTGGAATGTTTTCTTATTTTAATGTAATTTAGTGAAATGTATAATGTTAATAATTAGCAGTAGCTGTTACTTAGAGCTAGTTAAAACTTCATGCTATATTCCCCAGAGTACTTTATCTTATTCTTTCAATCTGTAGTGCACTGTAACAGATTGACACATTGTACAGCCTAAATAATTTGAGTGCCAGGGTGAGTCAACAGCAATGTTTTGCAGAAAGCAGTGTTAATAATGCTGTAAGAAATAGCTTGATATTAGTGGTACTTTGTGCTTAGCTCATATCTTCCATCCCTGTACCAGCAGACACTTTACTAAGACAATTAAATATCCGTTCATTCCTTCTGTTTTCCAGATAGACAACTAGAGGCTCAGAGCTGAGGCAAGCATCTCCCACCCCAAAAATCACCCCAGTGAAAGCATAAGGACTACTGCTGTGCCAGAGGATGGCAAATGTTCCTCTCCCTGTGCTTGAAAGGACAGGTAAACCTAGAGAAATGAGATGAGATGCACAGAGATCTCTTTGCTTCTTCCTCACTTCTCTTATTCACCCTCATCTGTGCTGCTATTCCTAGACACAGGACCTAAATCTGAGCCACAGGCATTTACATGGCTTGATATTTTTATAGCAACAAAAATGAGTTTCCCTTTAGCCAAAAGTGGCTGGAATCCCAGGTCTGGAATTGTGCTGATGGGGTAATGTCTGGAAGGAAAAAAAAAAGGAAATCTCAAACATGGAAACACTAAACGCTATGGCAACAAGAGGAGCAACAAACGGGGCTTAAAGACACAGGCTCAGCATTAATTTAAGCAGTGAGAATTAGAGAGAGGGAAATATCAGCATTTTATAATGCTGTGTTTTTTCTTGAGTGAGAAGGTAGGATCCCATGCCCAACAGAAATGTGTATGTGCTAGAGGGAGACAGGCAGCATCCTGCTGCAGGCTGCTGGCTTTCATCAGAATCCCTTCTGGCCACTCAGCTGACATTACATGTGAGTTCTTCTCACATTAGCCTTTTTTCCTGAGCCTTCTTTCCAGTCATGTGCTGTAAATACAAAGGAGGGAGCATATCTCTGTAATTTGTTAATCCAGTGATAGGAGTTGGCTGTGCTGCTGCTGCCAAACCATCTGCTCTTGAGTCACGGAGAGATTCCTCCCTTCCCTGAAGAGCAGAGATTTTTCTCCAGTGACATCTGACTTGCTCTGTGCTAATTGACAATTCTGTTGAAAATGATGTATCTGTTCAGGATGTCCTGGGGTTTATTCCAGTTTATCCTGGCCCTAGTGATGACATTTCACAGGTCTCCCTTCAACCCCTAAATCCCTGGCAAACAGCTATTTTCCATACATAAACCTCCTGAGTTCTATCCAGAGCAGAGTAGCCCAAAGGAGGTTTCTCTTGTTTCTTTTATTTCCTTTGTGGATCTGAGTCTCTAACCACCATGCCACAGTAGTTTCCAGTAAACATCTGGAGAGGAGAGACAAGAAAAAAGTAGTCTGAAATTGCTCAGTGAAAGGCAGGGGCTTTTGAAGTCGGGACACAGGCTTTAGCTCAGCAGATCTGAATTTATTGTGTTTGCACTTCTGCCACAAAATTCCCTTGAGATCCTTGACAAGACATCCCCTTTCATTATGCCTTAAAGCTCTGAAGTGTCTATGTTAGAGAGACCATAACCCATCTGGGTAAGGATTCTCTCCCTGTGCATGCACAGCATCTGCCATAATGAGGCTTCATCTGGTGAAGCTACTTCCATATAATCCCTGGTTGTGTAAAGTATTGCCAGGCTGTTCCTTCCAGCACATTGCATTGCAAAGCTCAGTAGCTGGATTTCCAGGCTTCCCTAGCTGCTACCTCCTAATGATGTATGTACAATAAGCTGGAAGTCATCTTTGTGAAAAAGACATATTTCCTGATAAAAAATGGATCATGTTTAACTGTTTTTTAATTTTAAAAAATGACATAACAAGACTCTGCTTCTCAGCATCCAATGGCAATGACACCTGAATCTCAGGCAAGTGACTACATATCTGTTTCTTATTCAGCATCTCTTTCTCAGACTGGAATTTTCTCCTCCTGTAAGGTGATATTGCATTTCCCCACTGCCCTTGCCTTTACCGCAAGGCCCTTGCTGTAAGAGCATCCCAGGCTGTGAGGATTCATAAGGAGGAGACATATGGCCCGGACATCTGCTGCTCTGAGGACAGGACAGGCTACTCCCACACCCCAAGGCTGCTGGAGGCCACAGTGTGTGTGGTGTGAGCTGTCCCTGCGTGTGTGTGTACGTGAGGTTTGTGTGGCTCGCTGCTCAGAGCACTGACTGCACTGCAGCAAAGCAATGGCAGTCACAGCAAACCTGCCCTCTTCAGTGATGCTGTGTCTGTGCCCAGGCTGCTCAGGGTTTGGAGAAAACGTGCCAGGCTGGCAAGAGGGGATGAAGAGTAGCAGCAGCAATAGAGGGAGACGATGAAATTTTATGAGTGTTAATTCCTCCCTCTGAAGGTTAGACTGAGGAAGCAACTCTCGCCTTCAGCATGTTTCCCAGGGCAGGCTAAACACGTGGGACAGGAACAGGACAGTGGTTGTTTCTCTCCCATGATCTACCATTTGCTCTTGGACTACTTCCTTCATTACTCGTTGTATGAGTTCCCTTCTGCTATATGATGGGATACGAATGCCCTCCTTTGTGAGGTCCTTTGATATCTAAGGAGGAAAAACATCATATAGAAGTTACAGATTATTAGTTTTATCAGCATCACAGCCATCTTCCTCTTGAATAAAGCCTCTCATTTGTACAGAAGACATCATTGTTGAGTATCTCTCCCTTGTGTCACACTGAAATATACCTGCTTTCATTGTAGAGAAAGAAAAATAGTTGTGTTCCTTCATTCAAGGAGCCGGTAAACTTTTCAGTGTGTTCTGGCAAGGCATCATGAGAAGAGGGTAAAAGAATAAATGAGAATAATAGCACCCTTTTTCTTTGGCTTCTGTCTCAGTGGATTTCTGATCCCTGAGCTTCAGCAATTTCCAAGTAAAAAAAAAAAAAAGGCAGTTTATGGTTTTCATTATTATGTCCAAATTTCCTCAGAACTGGGGCCAGGTACATTCCAAACAAAGGGATCCTTTCTGACCAAAGTTCTCAAGTGTGTAATGCTCATTCTATGCAATGTTGTGTTTCAGCTGAGACATTTCACACAGCTTTGTTCAGGACCTCTTGTGTTACAGCAGCTTTTAGAGGACAACACAGAGCAGTGTTCTCACCCTCTCTGCTGCCTATTTTGTGCACACGTGAACAGCTTCTGTCTGTGATAAACTCTGGTTCAGTGCTGCTCAAGGATCACTGGGGATCCATCCCTGTGGCACTGTTTGCTGAGGCAGCCCTGGTACATTTTGCATGGAGGTAGAACCCAACATTTTTGAAATAACACTGGGATCAGAGGTGCTATTGTTCAGGTGAATGTCTTTTGAAGGCTGAAAGAACTTTGGTTTTCACTACATCAGCTGTGTGCCTCTTGTGTATGGAAAGCAGCCTACAGACCCAGAGCAGGAGAAATCAGAAAGCTCTAAGAATTATAGGCTTATTTAGGTTGTAAAAGATCAAGCCCAACCATAAACCTACCACTGACAACTCCACCACCAAGCCATGTCCCTAAGCACCTCATCTACACACCTTTTAAATACCTCCATGGTGGCTTAAACACAGCTTTTCCCAGCTTTTGGAGATGATACCAAGGCAGGAACACATAAATCCATGTCTTTGGATTCTTCTACCTATAAAGTAAGCCTGAAAGTGTTTGTATTTTACAGATACTCTCAGAGAACTTTTCAGCAGATACCTTGCACATGAAAAATTTATATTTTGTCTCTACTCTTTTTCCTGATACACCCTCTGGACAGCTTAAGAACTAATAGGATTATGATATCTATGATAAAGGTATAGCACAAATAACTTAGAGAAAAACTAAGTTTTATCTCGGCTGTTTAAAATTCTGGCTTTTGTTAGTACATGTTTAATGCAACACTGCTATAGACAGCTGGAGAAAAAAATATCAATTTGCTGAAGATTCATCTCAGTCTGCTCTATACAGCAAGTAACACAGATATCCTTGCATTTCCAAAAGGAAAAGCAGTTCAGATAAGTCTTGACCTTTCTGATGCTTGAAAGGTTAAAAGCAAGAAGAGAATGGAGGTTTTTCAGGAGGGAGAAAATGTCCCACTTTTCAAGCCTTTTTTTATTTGTCTCTGAAGGAACAAGCAGAGCATAGACTCACCCTGCACTTCCAGTTGCCATTTCTCCTTTCTGCTTCTCCTTATATCTCAGCAAATGTCAGAAAGGAGCCGCAGTCGAGGCAGAAGTTTCTGGCTGGAGAGTCACCAAGTCACAGGCAGCCCAGCTGTGCGTCTCACCCTCAGCCTTGAGAAGCGACCTTGCAGCTCATTCTGGGCTTGAAACTGTCTCAGAATGTTTAAAATAATGGAATGAAAACAAAACAGCAGTGGCTCAGACAGCAGGGTGTCCTGGGAGCACTGAAAATCCTGAACAAAGGCACATCATCCAAATAACCATTTCTACCAACTGCTTTGCTTATCTTGTACAAGATGACACAAAGGGAGAGCTTTGTAAAATGTTGCCTTATAGTGTTTAACCAAGGGTAGGACGTGGTCAGACCTCTGCCTTACATCCTGCAGAAATTTGCAGTATTGAGGAGAATTGAATCAGGGAATACAAGAAAGAGATGATGCCTTCTGCTCTAACAGGCAGAATCCAGCAGATTTTATCCACAGTTCTGTTGAAGAGTGGCACATAAAACCCAAACATTTATCTGGGTTTCTTAAGCCAAGCTTTTCACCTGATTGCATTTGGTTTTTCCAGGTTCCTCACTTGGCATCCAAAGATTTGACCACCAGAAGGATGGTCACTGACAGCAGTAATGGAAACCAATGGGAGTCTGCTCTGGTCCCCTTAGAAGAAACAACAGAATTTAAAAGCAAACAAAAGAAGAAACAAAAAAATTGTCTAAGCATCTAATTTTGGACCATGTTGACAAATGCACTCGTGAACTTAATCTGTCAGCCCATCTGTCTCAGCCCCTCAAGTAAAAAATGAGATATAGTCATCACCTCCTTGCTCAGAGCTGTGAGAAAGCATTCATTAATTGCTATGAGGCGTGAGAGTAGGATATTACTTGAGTGTTTTAAGAAGAAAGATATTCACAGTCAACAATGCTAAATCTTCAATTGCCATAAAGTGCTTAATTCCTTTTGTGTCTTCTTTCAGTCAAAATCCAGTGAGGAGACGTGTGGATTTATCTCCCAGAGATGCAAATATCAAGCACACTTGTTAAGGTCCAGATTTCTGTGACGTGTGGGGTTCAGTGTAAGGTCACGAACAGGGAGTTACACATGTATGGCTGTGGGAGGATGTGGAAGGAGGCACAGCACATGGGCAAGTGGTCAGAAAAGAAAGGGGAATAACACCTTTATGGGATTCACTGCAGGGAATGTCAAACAAACCATATTTTAATGAAGAATAATCAGGATTTTGCCTGGATAGAAGAGAAATAAATGGATTTCAGGGAGAGGGATCAGGCCTGCCTCCATTCTCTGGAAGGCTTCAGGGGGAAAACATGCTTGAGGCCTGTCATGATGTGGCCAACTGAACCCTCCTGTGAGTCAAATCTGAGGTGAAAGGATATGGACAGGACTACCCCTGCCAGGTGGGCTTGGGGAAAGGCAAAGAGAAAGATACATAGGAGCGAGTCCCTCCCTAATGAATCTCAAATTACTTTTTCCTTCCATAGCTTCAGCTTTGCCTTTCATAAATTTTGACACAATATTATCTATTTTGTATCTCATGAAAAAATGCTTTTATTTGTAACTGGTCTTATTGTAGATTGAATTAAGAGCGATTTCAGGGCAACAAGGCACTTTTCACCCAAGGCTGTGCCAGTTTATAAAGGGGGATGCTAGGACACTTCACTGGGCTCCCTTGCTCCCAGCACATTCTCCATACTGTTCCCCCAGAGGATCCATACAAACCAGTTCATAGAGAGAGGAAAGAGCTCTTCTTATACCAAGTTACACAGCTGGGAAAAACTGACAAGATCCTGGGCTCATTATGCTTGTGTGCTTGAAGGCTTGTCTGCTTTTTCCAGCTATATCACTTGGCCTGATCAATAATTTTTCTTCTCCTGCAAACTGTGCCATATCATAGGCCATGCAATTTTGATCAAGTCTTTTCCTTCTGTTACACAAAGATAATGTGTTCAAGAGGTTGACTTAGGAAAGAAAAGCAAAGGATAAGGAAAAAACCAACAGCTTTGCCTTATGCCAGAAATAACCACACTTCTGGAGACACCTGAAAACCTTTTAAACCTCACATTTGATACGTCAGTTTAAACCAGATTATGATCTTGATATGTCGTTCCAGTCCATCTCCATTCAAGAAAGCATTCCAGGACCCATTCAAAGGTAAACATTATCCTTATGAAGATAAGCATCCCTCTGAGAGGATTTTTTGCCTGCATATGCTCCACCACAAGATGGGATTGCCTGTTTCTGGTGCAGCTGCCCAAACCAGTGTGGCAGGACGTCCCCCCTGCCCCCCGGCTCTGTGTATCACAGCTGGTGCATAAAGAGATAACCAGGGGTGGAGGAGCCCACCAGCAGTTTATATCTGGCGCCAGGAGGTGATTTACATCTAGCTAAGAATCAACAGCTTAGTCTGGCGAGCCGATGGGGGAGAGAGAAGAGATAACTTCTGACTTTGAGAGTCACGACTTTATGACTATAAAAGACACACGAGTTATGACTGAGGCAGGAGTTTCTGACATCCCGAAAATGTCGGAGACTTCTCCCCGAAGTCTGGACGCAGCTTCGCGGTTACTTCTCCAGGAGATTGAGTGAAAGGATCTCGATGTGTGTGCGCCCCACCCGCCTTCGGATGGTGAGATACATTGAATCCTAGGTTTATACTATTTCTTTGCTAGCTAAAAATGAAAAGGTACCAGTATCGTGCACTGTATGTCAATCTACTAGTAGTATTTCTTTTGTGTTTTATCCCTGTGTAGTGATAATTTGTTCTAAGTATTGTCTGTTAGTTTTCCTGTCTATTAATAAATAATTCATTTCATAATAGACTAAATCAGCTATCATTAAAGAACTTGTGGATAGAGTGGATTTTTGAGGTGCTGGTCACTTCAATACACCTCCTGCCTGCTGCCATAGGCCTGGGTAAAGACAGGAGATGAACTTATATCAAAATCCATTCGTGACAACCAGCCAGCCCCCACGTCATGACTGGGCCTCCCGGTAAGGTGCCCTCCCTTCCTGGGTGTCTGAGGGCACTGTTTGTAGAGGTGCTAAGTCACCCTCTTCAGACCCCTGCTGTGCCCAAAGTGCCCCTATGGCAGTGTTGCTCTGGCATCTTGGCTGCTGCCATCCTGTGGGGCACAGGAATAGGAGCCTCTCTTTCTGAAATTTCTGCCTGCAGAAATTTTGTTTGAGATAATATTGTAACTCCTGTGACAGGTAAAGTAAACACACTGGATGTAAAACCTTGCAAAATACAATGATTTACTTAAATAAAAGCAAACATAAAAAAAGAAAAGTAGTGAACAAAGTGGAAGAAAATGTATCTTAGTTTTCTCTGACAGAGATTTGAATTGAGTAATAAATAAAATTTACTTTGTTCTTCAGTCATGGTGTTTTTCTCTCTCTCTCTTCTTCATTGCTGAAGAACAGCTTGCTTTGACCACCTATTCCCACACACTGGGGAGAAGACCGTCTGCTGTGAAAACATTTCTTTGATCCTCTCACCTGCTAATATTTCCTGTCCTTTGTGAATTCCTCAGTTTTACACAGCCCACTACCAACATCTGGTCCTTTTGTTTTGATGTGAAGCATGTTTCACCTCTCGCTTGCAGAGAAGTTGGAGAAGCTCACGAACACTTGCTAGCCAGCCCTTCCTCCCAAAGTGTTTCCCTTAGGCAGGCTATCAGTAAGCCTTAACGAGTGACACCTCTTTTTTTTTTTTTTCTGGCAGGCATTTGCTGAGATGCTCACAGCCCCACTTTCCATGGCAGAGCAGTTCTGGACACCAGGGTTCGTGCTCGGGACTGGAGCACCTGCTCCAAAGCAGGGTTTCTGCTTCCAGTAAAAGTTGTATTAGAGTGTGGTATGGCACTCTCTGTCACACCGGCTCATCACCAGTTTAGTTCTGTGTTTCATAAATTAAAAGTTATTTTACACAATAAATAAATGGGTAAATCAAATGCAATTTGCAATGCTAAAGGTATCTCCAATAGTGAAAATCTTCTTTTGGAGTACCAGTGACAGAACCTGAGGGCATGACATAAGGCTATATCAAGAGAGGTTTAAGTTGGATATTAGGAAAAGGTTCTTCCCCCAGAGAGTGTTTGGGCACTGGAACAGCACAGGGAAGTGGTCACAGCACCAGCCTGGCAGAGTTCAAGAAGCATTGGGATAACACTCCCAGGCATACAGTGTGTTTTTTTGGTCGAGGGCCAGGAGCTGGACTTCAGTGATTCTTGTGGATCACTTCCAACTCAGGATATGCTATGATGCTATGACTCTGTGAATAGTGTGTGCCCAAGGCTGCACCAAAAAACTGTCTGGCAGTTAATACCCAAAACACCCATGTGTAAATTTATGAAGAGTCAAAATAGAGTGTAGCAATGGTAAATATCTTTCCTGGGAACCCACTATCTAGATATTAATCTTCTATAAATACATCACTTATTCTGTGGAGTTACAAAGAATAAAAGAAACAGTGACACTTTTCTGTGAAGGCTAAAATTAGATGTTCATTGCTCATGATCTCTAGGGAGATCATATTTATTTTATTGAACATTTTACCAACACTGGGAAAATACTCTCTTTTGCTGAATATTTTCCCTTTGTCATGTTGCCAAAGCCTTACAGAATGATGAATCATTCTTTACTGACACTAGTGCTATTATTTCTCATTTGTAATGTAAGCAATATCTTTGGTGCAAGAATTTCAGACGCTTGATACTGATGTTGCAATGGGACCTTGTGCCTGCATATTTGATCCTATGGGGAAGAAGGGCATGAAGACATATTTTAAAAAAAAAAATTCCTGTGGTAAAAGTAGTTGATGTTCACAATGATTGCTTATGCCAATCGGGCTGCATGTGAGATCCACACCGTAAATAATGGAACTGCACCAGGGCAGACAGAAGTTCAGCAGGAACCACCCGAGGCTGCAGCAGATGAAGACAGTGGCAGCTCTGGGCTAAGAATAGTAAGGGGCATTGCAAGACAAAAATCCAGTGAATTTGCAGGAGAGTAAAGCAGTGGGTAGAGGATGGGTGGTTGTCACAGCTCAGACTTCCCTGCAGCCTCTTCTGAGGTGCCTTATCAAAGGAGAGAAATAAATTTAAATGAGCATGGCTCAGAAACAAAGTTTACGGGTCAAAACTGTCTGAGAGAGAGGAAGAAAGAACAGACAAATGAGCTGGATCCTGCTCTGGGCAGGCAAAAGAGGTGGTGGCTACAGTGGCAGCTGAATTCCAGCAAGAATGGATAGAGGAGAGCATGATCAAGAGAGTGATGCAATGCTTTGATCTAATCAGTGGAACGACCCCTGTGGGATACTCACCTCATCCCAATTACTGCATTTCAAATGGATATTGTGAAACTAAAGGATGGAGAGGAAAAGGGGACAGGCAGGGCAAAAAATACTAAACTGATCTATTGGTGGCAATTAAGAAGCTGGTGAGTATTGTCTTAACGAAAAATAGCAACCCGGTGAGTCAAGAAAATGTTAGAGAGGTATGGTTTAACTGTTTGTCTTGGTTTTTAGGAACCAAAGGGCAACTTAATGAAAGAGAATGTAGGTAGTTCAAACCTGACTAGATAAATTTTTCTTGGTGCAAAGTAAGTTAGATAATTGATCAATTCCACTACACATTTCTGGGAGCAAAACCTTAGCAAGTTTAAAAGAGGTATTAAACATATATATATAGATAGCAAGAGGTAAGCAGTATAATTACTAAACCAAAAACAGTTCAGGAGCTGAGTTGGCCTTTATTAGTAGAGAACAAGATAGAACTGTGAGCTAGAAAGGTTATGCCAGTGAATTTACTGGTTTTATCTGTTGAAGTAATAAGGAATTATCTGGTCATTTCTGGAGGCAGAATGCTGTACAAAGAGGATACTTAATCTTGTCTGGCCTGACCACATTTATGTGACAATATTCCAGCAGATCTATGAGCCTTAGGCCTGAAAAAAAAGGGAAGGATTGAGGAGTGAGGGTTTTTGGCAAAGCAGTTTGTGGTCCAATAATGAAATAGCAGGGGATACTTCAGGTTAGTTCTGAAAGTGCACTGCAGGACCCATCCAGAAATAGAAGTCATCCATTATCTCTCAGGCACAAATATTTTGAAAGGAAAATTTCTGCACAAGCTTGGAAAAGATGGCTGGCTCATCATTCTGATGAGATTTCCATAGAGAAGTTACAGTATTTGCAAGCTTGCCAACTTTTAAGCAATCTTCTCTCAGCCAATTTCTTTCTTTCCCTCCCCGCACTAACCAAACATGATTGGATCATATTACGAATGTATTGCCTGCCAAATTTCATATCTAGTTAATCACACTGAGCACTGTGACCTTATAAAAGAATCTTAAACTGATTAAAATCTTTACTCTGTGCCTACTCACAGGGAAAAAAAAAAGTCTCACCAACTTATTTTTGAGTACTGTTTATTAAGGTGTTCTGATTTATGTTTTCTTCCTCTTTTTGCAGTTGATAGGTCATACTTCAAAGGGAAAAGGTGTAAAAGAAAGCATTGGGTCTACCTTTGCTGTGATCACAGAGAGGAAAAGGATGATACAACACCAAATACACTCCAGATAGCTGGGAATATGCAGATCTCTATCATATGCATCTTATTGTTCCCATTTATTTGTTTGCAGTGAGGCCCATGTGGCTTATTTTGGTTGATAAAATCACAAAACATGTAAAGCAGCTCATCTGTGCTGGCCACTGAGGCTTTACTCTGCTAGAACAGCAGAGCAAGGCTGGCACCAAAGGCCAGATCCTGCCACCCTTCTGGCATGAGCACTTCGCCGAAGCAGACAATATTTGGCTTCATGATGAATGGCAACCCAAACCAGCACAATCTGCCTGGCTTTGGATCAAGTTTTCTTTTGATTAAAAATACATGAAAAGAAATCTAAACCAAATGTCAATGGCCAAGAGATTCTTCACACAGAAAACAGTGACTGTTTTCACACAGAAAACAATGGTATTAGAGACGGAACCAAATATATAGGAATAACCCCCCAACAACAGTCAATACTCTGTAGCAGAAACTAAAAATTCTTTACTGGATCCAAGACTGGCCCTTCTAAGGTCCTTCCCGAAGCAGTTCAAACTACTTGAAGCAGATTTTTCTGTGCAGACTTTCATTTTCTTGACTGACTTTGCTAGTTATTGTGCAATGGGAGTTCGTGAAGGTCTCATATAGGAAGTTTAAACCTGTGCTGTCATGAGGCACATGCTCTCATTGTGGCTTCCAGATAGAGAAATAATAGCAAAGATGGAGAAAAGTGGTTTTTCAAGCAGGACAGAGTGCAATGGAATAGACTATTCCTTTCTTTTACTGCTTAAACTTGTAAGATCAAAGCCCTGCTGGAGAAAACAAGAATTGCTATTATTTATTTTCTACTCCTTTTTATTGCTCCTTTCCAACGAAGAAATGTTCAAAGTAGTAAAAATCAATACCCTCTCTGTCAACTTTCACGCCACTGAATGCTAAAAGCAAGGGGAGCAACATAGGTGTGGAAAAATCTTTTACTTTGTTTCAACTGAGTTTTTTCAATCTTTAAAGCGAAGCAGCAGTGTTGATTTCTAATCCTGGAGGCTACTACATAAATACTTGCTAAAAGCTCTGATACACCTATTACCAATGTATGTTGAAGGGCTCAGAAATGAGAAATTCCTGTCACTCTTCCAGTGTCTCTGAAGCGGTGTTCTGGTGGTAGTCTGCTGGTAATCCTAGAGAGAAATCAGCTCTGATGGAATCTATTTCTTTTTATTTCTTGTACAAAGCAGGTAGCAGGCTGCAAAACGAGGGCCGAGGGCAGCAACTGCAGTACCGATAGCAGTGCTTCACATCTCTGCAGGTGAGGGAAGCCCAGCCACCCCAGGACTCGGGCAGAAAGCTTTCCACATCACCCTTGGCATTGTCACTTCTCCCCGGTTCAGTTATGGCTATCCACTGGTACTTTTAGGCTGCAAAAACTTAAAAGAGCCATTTAGACCCACTGAATTCAATGAGACTACTGATGTAACCACAGTCAGGCACATGCTTAAGTCTCTACTAGGTCAGAGCTTAAAATACCATTGCAATCAGCACTGTGTAGTATCTCCATGGATATTTTAAACAGACGCCTTACAAGCTACACAAGGTCTTCTATTAACTTGAATAAACTTTTTAGTTCATGCTTTTTGTATACAGAGTATTTTTACTTCAGTAACAGCTTATAAGTCTTCTAAACCTCCCCAGTTTACATAGCTATGTAAGTAACAGAATTATACCAAGATGAGTTTTTCTGTGGTACTCAATTCACAGAGGGGGATTTCCTGATACAAACATATCCTACACTCGCTAAGCATGCACTCCTGAAAAGTGCCACAGTTGGTGATTTCACAGATGCAAATCAAATTTTCCCCTAAAAATTATGTAAGGGCAGTGGGTGGGATTTGTGCTTCAGAATTACGCACAGTTAAAATACTGAGGGACAGTATTTAACAACATATGATCCCATTCATATCCCAATACCACTGCCTAAAAAATAATAAAAGAAAAATTCTTAGGAAACTTTTTATAAGTTTTTAAGTGAAACATCAGTTGTGGTCTCACACACCAGAGTTCAAAGATTATAAGGATGACACAGAGAATAAATATGTGGGCGCAAGACCATCAGGACTGTCCTCAACTTGGCACATCAGTGCTTGGTAGGGACAGAAAAAGTGGATAAAATGTTACTTTTCAGCAGCTTGCTTCTCATCACGTGGTTTTGTAGTAGCTGAAGATGGTGATGACTTTTTTTTAAAATAAAAATTTATGACATGACTGCACATCGGTCTGAGCTTTTGAGCAGTATATATTTTTATAACATGAGATCAAATTTTGCAATCCCCTGGTGACCTTGTCCAACTGTTCTCAGAACGAACTACTGGTCTGAAAGATCTCAGCCACTTCATCTATTAGTCGGAGTAATCTTGCTGTCTCTTTCTGAATCATTATATATATTTCTTTTTATCATCTTTGTCATCTTATTTCAGTCTCTCCTTTTTTGTCAAGGTCAGTCAAGTCAACCAAGGGAGAAGTACAAAAAGCTTGAAAACTGATTAGTGCAAGATAGTGTTAAATGATGAACGACAGAACTCCAAAAGTTGCATCAGGAAGATAAATGGTCTGCTACTGTACATTTCCTGATTATTTACTTCTATGACATGTAAAATAACTGCATAAAAGGTGAATGGTTTTGTTATTTCTTGTTATTAGAATTTCACTGTTGTTCCCAGGTAGATGTTTTCACAGAACCTTCCCAAGGACATTCTGGCAAATATGACCTACAGGGACAGAGAAAGTGAGCCTTTTTTCAGTTTTTAGAAGGATCAGTGAAACGAGAAAAGGAGATGACAAAAAAGCTGTACTTCAGAATAAACTCTTAATTCATTAGACAGCACTGCTCAAGTCTTACAATCACTCCATTATCTCCATTATCTAGCTGCAATGCAGTTACAGCTTGTGTGAAGCGTATTTCCAGAACTGCTATAGTTTTACATTTACAGTTTGAAAAATCAGATATTGAGCACCTCTGAAAAGCTGACCTTCCACCAATTACATACATTTTTCTGAACTTTTTTTCATGCATACATTCATCTGACTGGACTTTGTGCTGCAGTTGGCCTTCTCGGTGGAACATGGTTAGGTTTCTGTCCCAAAACCTTACTCTTTTTCTTGGCTTTCATCCTGATTCACATGTACCCAAGACCATAAAGCATAAGTCCAACTTAAATAAAATCAAAACAATTCCTAATATTCTGTGCCTCTGATGTTTTGGTGATCAGTTTGAATTTGCTATTTGCTAGAAGTTTTATTCATTAACCTAGAAAACCTTATTTGTTAACC
The DNA here is from genome assembly GCA_013397915.1 of Daphoenositta chrysoptera. NCBI lineage: Eukaryota > Metazoa > Chordata > Aves > Passeriformes > Daphoenositta > Daphoenositta chrysoptera. The sequence goes on along the minus strand of VZRO01003926.1, from coordinate 179,394 downwards.
TTCAAACCAAAAATGGGTATCACAAGAATGACTGAAACGACGAGCTGTTAATCTCCACAGAGGGAAAGAAATAATTGCAGCCCTTTTTTATTAACCCCTTAGACAGTCATATCAGTGTCTGACTGATTGTTAAGTAGGATTGACTACTGGCTAATTTTAATTTCAAGCCAAATCCTCCACATGTTTCTTTTCTTACACGTTGCTATGGTGAAGATTATCATAGACTGCATACAAAAGTGAAACAGAGAAGGATCACTGAAAAAAACATCCAGACAAAGATATGTAATAACAACTGAATAAAAGCATATTGCTTGGTAGGTGCCATTAAGCAGTCATATTTTTCTGGCCATGTTTTGCTGCTGACCTGTCCAGAAATATATTTGGAATCATAAACCTTAAACTGTTTCAAATTTCTTGAGAAAATCTTTCTAAGAAATACAAAAAATTGTCATTACATGTCCCATTAGGTCAAGGGCTGTATTGTGTGCTGGCACTGCAGCTCCTACCTCTTTTGGCTACTTTTATTCACATCCAGTTAGTTCTCCTGGACTGTGATGCTTCAATCACTGAGGATTAACATCCCACAGAGAGATGGGAATATTTTGCAGAGCTCAGGCAAGAAAACGCCAAACAAAGTGCCCTTATCTGTAGGTGCCTGTGTGGGTAGGCTACCACAATTCCAATGTAATTCATGAATGCTGCATATTTGCATTGCACACGTTTGGCAGAGCTTGAAACCCAAAGGGCAAAGTTTACTCTTGATAATCCTAAGAACTTATAAAATGTTCCTCACATATTACAGTAAGGTCTGGAATTTAGTTTAAAAGCTTTATTGTAAAGGCAAACTTTTATAATCTCTCCTCTAGAAGGACCCTCCCTATTGGACAACAATGCTTTGAAGGGAGAAGCAAAATATTAGTGCTGATCTTTCATTATGTTCTCTTGCTGTTACTCCTAAAGTGCCAGATCTCAGTTTCATTTGAACTTCATTTTCCCCTGAGATAAAAGCCCCTTCCACCTTTTCAATGGGTCCATTTTCTTTTATGATGTCTTTCCAGTGGTTTCTTCATATATTGTTTGAGTGGGATGGGTATTATTGGGCAGTCACTAAAGTTCAAGATCTAACTCCAACAACACTCTTGGGAGCATGTTTGAGTCCAGATGATTCAAGCTCTTTCTTTGGCAAAAGACTCCTCTAGTTAAGTGGGAATTATGCCCATAAAAAGAGAAATGGGCTCCAAATGTTCTTGTAAGAAGGATGTCCTATGAAGGCATCTGATCTGTAGTAGCAGAAATGAATAACATTGAAAATCACAGATTTCCTTCTAGCAGAACCTCTGGAGCTTTGGAAGATGATCAAGGCCATTTGGGATAGAATCGTCTGAGCAGAAGTCACAAAAGCAGAAATTTTTCTGGTGATCTTCCAGTAAGAGAAACAAGAGATTTCCGTAGTCTGGGGGGAAATAAAAAGTTCACTAAAATTTTAAAGACTGAAAAGCAATCATTTTTATTTCAAGTCCAAATTGAATTTATTCAGAACTATATATCCATCCTCAATTATTCTTCACTGAGTCCTCTCAAGCAGGACAGCCCAGAGTTACAAGTTCCAAATGGGATGAAGTTACTGTGTTCCACACTGGACCTGCCACTGTTTCAGGATATGTGTCTCAGCTCATATCCCTGCATGTCACTTTTCCCCAATATAAAATAGTGGCATTCTTTCTGTTCTTGCAGGCTGGACCACACACTGTTTTTCAGATTTCATGGCAAATTATTAGATACATGAGCTAATGGTATTAATTGCACATTAATTATTCACTCAGTGGTAAATTATTAATTATTAAAGGTCTTGTTTTACTCTAGGTTGAAATGGATTGCTAGGTACCTGGAAATTATTAGTAATACACTATAACTCCATCTGGTTTTGCAGCACTGTTTTACAATTCAGTTTCAGTGGAATGTACTTTCCAAACCTTTACATTCAACAGTAAGGCAGATACAAACATTGAAGCCAAATGCTACAGTGAGATTCCTCAGCAGCACAGACACATGGTTAAGAGCTTTTAGCTTTCTTTCATGGGGCATTACACACAACCTGAAATATTTGGCTGGTGCACTGTGCCTGGTTTGGTCCCTGCCTCTTAATAGGAATGCAAGAAGCCCATTCAGGAGCACTGTGTAAGTTGCCCAGAGTCATTCCTGGGACTAAAGCTACATCCCAACAGACAAGCCGTGTAAATAGGCCACGTGCAAACTGTGGGATCATGACTGAATTCCCTTGTTTGGCTGCTGAGCCGTTCTCCAAGGAGGCAGTGGATTCACCAACTAAACTGATTTTGCAAGGTGCCAAGCTAAGCACTGTAGAGTAATGCTGAGTGTGGTTATATCTTCTGGTGGCATAATTACATTCCCTCAGACACAAGAAAGAAAAAAAAAGATGTCATAAATCTACCAGTTAACCCTTTAGTTCACACCTCCTTAGAACAGAAGGACCACTTTTCCACCCTAGAATAGAAGGTGTGCCTGCAGAGCTGATCCCTGCAATGGACAAAGACACAACTTCAGCTACCCCTTTCCTACCATGTTGAATGTCTCACCACAGGGACTGACTCAAATGAATAGTTGTGGCCCTTGTGGGTATATTTTCCCCAGTGGTTCTGGCCTTTATGAAATCAAGTATTAAGTCCTCTACGTCTGGCCTTAACACTGTTTCTCTGTGTCCAGCCTTATTCAGTGCTCTGGGATTTCCATTCACTTCACACACCAAACCCAGATTTTGGCTTCTGTTCTCATGAGCCTCCCCCTCAGAGATATCTAAGCCTCAAACATCTGTAAGTCAACTTTCAGTCTAAAATGGACTTACTAAGTTAAATAATTCAATTGCTTACTGGAAATAATGGCTAGGAAATAAACTAATCATGATTCCACAGCCTTTAAAATAGCTTAGTGCTTCTTTGTTAAGATGTAAGAGCTTACTGGTTTCACTGTTTTCATCTGTTTTTGGGGGCTTAATTTTTTTCCTCAGTTTTTTTCCTCCTGCCACTGACCAGCAATGGCTTGTTAGAGGAACCCGAAGCTGGAATTAGGAAGGAGTTTAGAGCATATATATGAATAATCAGAAATGAGCTGGGGACCACCAAGGCAGAGTTTCAGGACCCTGGGGCAAGAGATGTCCATCAAGGGCTCCAGAAGAACATAATAACTGAGCCATAATAAGTCCCAGTGGGACTTGGAGAGCTTTAGTGGCCTCTTCCTGAGCTGCCAAGCACCCAGGGCAGCAGCCAGGCTGGCTCAGCAGGGATGATGTGCCATAATGGTTAAAATCTTGGCACCTGTCTCAGGCCTTCTTCTATTGGTATTCTCAATGGTGGGTTTTTATCAGTGTTAGGAGATTTGGAAAAAAAGGATTAATAAGAATACTTCAGTATTGTTTTTTATGGAAGGTGCACAAACCCTAAAAAGACTGTTCACAATGTAAAGTAAAGAGTTTGGCAGACAGACAAGCCTAAACTAGAGAGATGTCTGGTTAAAGGAATTCACCCCATGAAAGACCACCTGAAGGTGTAAGGGATTTTGCACTGCACTGAACTACTCAAGGTTTCCATTGGCAATCACTCTCAAATTTTTGAGGCTGCTCAACATGCCTGAGTTTTACAAACTGCTGTAGGTTTTTGTTAAAGCTTTTTGGGTTACTTGATTTCCTACTCCAAAGCAAATGCCAATTTTTCAATTTTTCCCCCTCATAATATATGTAATTTTTGAAATCTTGCTATAGAAATCAAATCGAGAAAGTCTGGTTTAGAGGTAAAAAATATGTCCTTTGGAAAGTATTAAAAAATTCTTCAAGAAAAATATTACAGAAAATTAAGTATACTGCTATGAAATATGGGTTGAAGACCAGAAAAAAGTCGGTAGCATGTGCTGATAGAAAAGGCAAAACAAAATATGACACAAAGATAAAATCCAAACTAAATGGTCTCCTTTGTTTGGATTAAACATTTCCTCAATATCAACATGTTCTGACAAAACATTTTAATTTTGCCAAAATTGCATTTCCTGGCAGAAATGGACTCTGTAAAAAGGTTTTGACTAGCACAAGCACATGTATGCCAAGTGATTCCTTTTGTGTGTTGTGGTTTTCATCCACTGTGGAGTGAACTTTTACTGAGCCTCATTCATTCATCTGCCCCACCATAAAAATGCACGGCTATTTTAAGCACGTCGTAAAGTGAACCATGTCACTTGGCCAGGCTGCCCAATTGCGGGAGCGTGGGACAGGAATCCCTCTCTGCACCCACCCCACACCCAGCCTTGCCATCCCCCGGGATGCATCAGCCCCCACAAGCCCAACGGGAGCAAGGACAAAGTGCCTCCTCCTGGAGATGTCTGTAACTTCAGCTCACCCGCAGCAACTGGGATGGCTCATATAAAGATATCTGCATTTCTCTTTCTCCCCCCTTTAAAACATCTTTCTTTACATAAGGAGAGTTGCTATCTCCGTTCTGAGCACTGAGCCAATAAACCCATCACAAAAGGGATCTGTTGCCAGAGTCCAGAAAGGGTTAAGGCAGCAGTTGGAGAGGTTTGGGGTGACGTGTGCTTCTGGACGCCTGAGAAGTCTCTTGAAGGTAGTTCCCCTCTGGTGAGGATGGGAGCGTGCTGAGGTCTGAAATCCGAGATCCCTCGCAGCCTGGAGCTGGTGAGGTCCCAGCAAAAGCTGTTTGCCTGCTTTCCCTTCCCGAGCAGTCACACCGCTGCACTGGCCTGGGCAGCATGGAGCGAGCACCCTGGACACTTGTAGGACTCACTCTTCTCCAGCTCCTGCTCATCTCCTGCTTGCCAAGAGGTACTGTAAGAGAGCGTGTGTGTTCCCGGCATGGTCGAATGAGTCCCTTTCCTTCAGTGTGGTCAGAGGGGTTTGTCATGGGAGGCAGAGAGATTTGCAGGGACAGTAATTATAGAAAGAAGGGGCTCTGCTTTATGTATTTTTTTTCTTGTCAGCATGGAGTGTGTGTGTGTGTAGGTTTACCCAGGAATGATTTTCAGGCAAACTTAATAGCCTTAAAGAGAAACAACTGGCTGAATTTGTTTGCCAATGGCCATTAAGACAAAGGTTTGCAATCACTTTGCTTATTACTCCTTTTATTTTCTCAACACTCAGTGCTACGGAAATGATGATAAAAAGAGGCATTTAAGTCTCTGAATTGTAAAGCGTAATTTGTTTAGTTTGGCAAGACAGAGATTTTCCTCTCCAGCCCCAACACCAAGAATGAAGGCAAGGGAGAAAAAAAGTGAAGGAAAAAAGAAAAAAAACCCCACACATTGTTTCCAATCTGGGATTTAGTTCTGCCAATATTATTCTTTCGAAGGGGAAGCCTTTTTAAAGCAGAACGATCTTTTTATACTCAAGCCCCATCCCAGTTTCTGCTGAACCAGCATGTATTATCTTGATAAGGTTGAGCAAAAAGCATTTACTGTTGAGTGCGAATTTGCTGTAGTTATGGCCACGAACCTGGGCTGTTTACTCCTGGAGGTGTCCGGACCTGCTCGCAGCAGCCAGCTGTCAGCATCGCGGGCTGCTTTCTTGGGAGCTGCAGCCCTAAGGACTGGGAGGTGAGGTGCCCTCAAGTCACCCACCCTTGAAGCTGCTGCATATTTCGGCGCTGCTGACTCCTCTTACCAGGGGAGCTGTCAGATCGGCAGGCACTCAGATCTCAGTGACTATAAAGAATGGGTGTCAAGGGTGGTGCTTCAGAGGCCCCCTCACGAGGGGCTGTGGCAGAGGGTCTGCCTCTGCAGTGCCGTCCCCTGCCGACCCTCAGGACACAGGGAACAGGTGATGATCAGGGCTGTCTGCCCACCAGGCGGGCCAGCAGCACCTGCAGCAGTCCTGGGAGGCTGGCCTCCTGCCAAAGCTCCCCCTGGATCACAAGCACAGAGAGCTTCTCCCCACCTCTGGGCCACATGCCCTGACATGTCCCTGCAGTGGCCTGTCCCTCAGACATGTGCCACCGTGCACATTGGCCAAGAGAGGTGGCTCCATGGCATGTGCTGGAGTGGCACAGAACTAGTCCTGCCAGTGGCAGAGCATCCCTGGGCCCAGGCTGGGGCTGACAGGCTGCTGGGTGGGCATAAATTCCTGTGCTGCAGGGGCAGCACATCTTTCTCATGGCAAGAACCTGGTCTGCGGAGCAATCCAGCACTGAGTCCCCTCAGCAGCAGTGACAAGGGGAGGCAGGAGGAAGGACAACAGTGGGCAGTGGGACGCACGGGCTGTAAGGCTGTGAGCTTTGGAGGGAGGGTGCTGGTTGCCCCAACACCCACTCCTCATGCACCAGGAGCAGTGTGAGAGGAGCCTGTGGGACACATGGATGTGAGCCACCCCTCGCCCCTGCCCTTCCTTGCCACGCCTGCCCTGCCCTGCTGCTGGTGGTGGAGCAGCTGGTGGCACTTGCCCAGCACACAGCTGGCAGCAGGAGGGGGCCAGGGGCTTCCCTCCAGCCACAGCAGGAGGGGCTCTCAGAGACAGGGGAGCGACTCAGAAGTGCGGTGGCCTTAACATGTCAGGGCAGGTTGGAAAATAGCATTTTGTCTCCTCCCCACAGATGTATCCAATTTTTATCCATATTTATCACACCCAGTTGCACAGGGCCTGCCTCGAGAGCTGGGGGCAGGAGTCAGGGCGGTCTGGGAATTTATTTTTTGGAATAAACTTGGAGTGCAAGTGACTCATGTTTCCTTAAAAATATATGTGTGTTTTTGTGTGTTTCTGCCTATCTAAACCCTTCCCAACCTCTCTTCCCCTCCCCCTCCAGCCTCTGTCTAGAGAAGTGAGGGCCAGATGCATTCAGACACATCCAGATGCATTCAATCTTAGCAAATGGGTTACTTCAGTTCACATGTTTAGGTTCCTAGCATGGACAAAGGGAAAGGGACTTGCTTTTTATTTTGGAAAAAATCTGGGGTTACTCACTTTTGACCCTGAGCCCTCTTCAAGTAGCTCCCAGGCATCCCTGCGAGCCTGCCAGTGCCCAGGATTTTTCTCTCCACCAGCCCTGAAGGACCCCTCACCACCACAGGACGATGCACTTGACAGCAGCTGGACCTGCCTTGGGCATGTGGATGCCCCTCTCCCTCCTGCAAGACCAGGGCCATGGTGAGGGGCAAAATGGAAGGAAGGCCACAGGGCAAGGAGGCAAGCCATCAGCAGGGACAGAGGCCTGGCAGAGTGACGGCATCTTCAGTCCTTGGTGAGGGCTGGAATACACACTCCAGGGCAGCTGCAAGGACTAAAATTTGAAGAGGGTTGCTGCTGTCTGTGTGGACTATTTCTATCTGGGCAACATTAACTGCAAGTAAGTTGTCAACAGGCTGCAGGTCTCACACCATTACAAGAGCAAGCCCTCAAGACAGGCCCAGCACCACTCCTCTACATTTAGGACTCGAGCACATTCTCATGTTATGTGGTCATGAATTTCAATATTGCAGCTGCTTCTGCTCCACAGATTTCCAAACATTCTCCCCTGTTGCAGAAGTCTAACCTCATCAATGTTTTCACTAACTCAAAAGTTCTACATTCATTACCTCTTCCTGTTCCTTGTCTCGCAGCACAGAGAAAACAAATTCTCTTCACAGTCATACTAGTAAATTTTTTCTGCCCAGAATAAGATCCTCTGTCCCAGAAAGAATCAAAGCCTGAAGGGTAATGTGGCAACCTCTGAGTTTTAGCCTTAACCTGGCTATTTCTTCCTGTCACAGCTTTTCTCATATGATGCCACAAGGCCACAGTGCCAATAACAAGATCTCAAATTCCACGTCATAAACACAGAGAAGAAACTAAAGGAGAGGGGTATTTAAAAAAGACAGTCGAATTAGTGTGCATTTATTAAGTGGACAGATTCCACTTAGTATTGTAGATTTCCTCCTGTGTCCTCCTACTGGCTTTGATATTTTTTTTTCATAGAAATCCTTTCTTTCTGCCTCTCCCCACTTGCCACTATGTGAAAGCACACACTACTGGCAGAAAAGGATGCTAACTGACTCCGTGGAAGCAGCAGTCTAATTATTCAGCAAAGATCTGTGTCCATAAAGTAAGCACAATAAGTAAAACTAAAACAGGGATGTATTTTAGCTCCTCTTTTAATTAGCCCAGCTGCTGAAAAGAGTAATATGTACATAATTTCTAAAGACAAGCAAGTGATTTTAGAGACAGCATTATCCCTTTCATCCTCTTAACACATCAAATAGACAAATAGATGTAATTTGCACAGTAGTTTATCTGAGGCAAAAAGGTTAACAATAAAGATCTGCACTTTCCTTTATTATTAATGGTTTGGGGTACCTCATATTCCAAGAGTCCCAGTAAAGTCTCTTAAAGGGAACATCCCTCTTCCCTTCCAAGGTCTCTTCCTCTTGGCCTTACTGAAATCAAGTGGAGAATTTTACTATTCATCACAACGGAGCCACAGTTTCAGCCAGCGTTGTGCTCAGAGCATTTCCTCTTGTGAACATCCACACACCTGATGCCTGCGGGGTGAGGCCCAGCTTGCATATCCATACAGTGGCAGTAGAGCCAAGTAAGAAAGGAGCAGAAAAATGAGATGGACCTAAAGAATGTGTAAGCTGCTACCAGGTTTCATCTCTGTTGAAGCTGTCTTTTCTTTAATGACGAAGCTTCCTTTCAGAACTATTACATGGCCAAACATTCCCTACTAACAGCCTTAAGAAATTGCTCCTTCAAATTCAACTGCTTGTTTCTTCAGCAGAAGACAGTAATTGTTGTTGAGCAGCATGCTGAAAAATTAAGATGAAATCAAATACAAAGGGGCATGATCTGGTTAAATAATTACTTTGAAAAAGTCATCCTCTATGGCCTCAAATTCTAGAGATGTATCTGTTTGTATCTGCTCTTACATATACTGCACTGTTATTGCAAATGGCACTTTTCAAAGCAATTTGAAATAATATTTCTTTGAGCTACACTACACTTTAAGTAGTGTTTACCAATGTGCTGATGGATAAATTGAGGCATGGAAGGAGAACCTTTGCAGGATAACAGAATGGAATTGTGGGATAGGAAGTTCTCCCTAAGGACAGAGATGGCAAACTGGTTTTCTGCTCAATCAGTTGTCTGATCCCTCCACATAGCAGCTACTGTCAGCACAAATACAGGCAGTGGGAATGGGAAGTCAGGGAGAGGAGGGAGAAAATTATCCCATCTCAGCAGCAGCACAGGCTTATATCATCTTAAAATGACTGTACTCTAAAAAAATCCTCATTCTTCCAAAGAAGTGGTAGACACAAGAGATAATTGGTATAATTGTGCTTGCTTCGATTCACCTTAGTTCTTAGCTATACAGTTTTCTCAGCTCTCAGATCTTTGGAGCAGAAATTCCTTTCTATCTTACGAGGTATCTATGATGTACAAATTCACTATGGCAAAATATTAGTCAGCTGATGCTGACACTTTACCATGATGAGCTGCCTGACCCACCCCTGAGGCAGCAAGGTGCTTGTGAATCTGTTCCTGAATCACCAAAGCTCTAAGCCTGATCTCAGCCCTGGGGATGAGGGGAGGCAGCAGCATCACCGAGGTGAATTGTTTTTGGATTGACGCTGCCAACAAGGAGGACACTGCCTGGGAGCATCACCTTCTACTGCTGTCCTACAAAATCATCACTGACAGCCTCTAGGATCTGACGTGTGCTGTGGGGATTAGGGGGTCTTGCTAGGTGCAGATGTAAATGGCAAGCATGAAAGTATTTCCATCTCAACCTGAAAATGTTGATCTCCCACCTCACAGTCCTCCTCAGGCTGGACCCAAAGCATCAGGTGAAGTGTTGTTGGACTGTGCCAGGCTCCTGAGCCAAGCAGGTCTTCCCTCCAGCACACGCCCTGGACATTTGCATGCTTTCCCAACACAGGCATTTCTTGCTTGGTTTCCATGGTCTTGAGCTGCTTCCATGTGAGCTGTTTATGCCTGGATTTAATGGGCTTTTCTTCCATCATTAAAATCTCATAAATTAATCCACTGTTTATTTGCCTGTCCAGAGTCTTGTTTGTTCTTTGCAGCTAAATATTTTGCATGGGTTGTCAAGCAGCTTCTTCCAGCTTGTCCTAAAATCAAAGACACAGTCACTGCCTGCAAGCCAGACTGCCTGCTTTGGAAGATTATCAAAGTAAAGCTCACAAAACACCCCACAATTATCTCTGCCACAGCTGGCTGAGGCTTCGCTTTCAGTATTTTACTCAGTCAATAAATCTTCCCCCACTTTTCTCTGCCTCATTCTCTTCTGTTTTGGGGTAATAATGGCCAAGTGTGTGTGGGGGAGCTGCCAAGGGTTACCCATTCCCAAACACACAAGTGGGAGCAGAGTTATGCCTCTGCCTCCCTGGAGCACAGGCTGAGCTCAGCCACACAAACAAACATTGATTACACACATAAGTGGCTCTGTGCATATCCCTCTTAAACTTCTGAGGCAAAGGTTTTATTTGCCTTTTTTTCAGTAGCCCAGAGATAAAACAAAAGGGGTCCTGCCATTATTAAAGGGGTGCATAAAGTCTTCAATGAAATTTCGTTAAAGAATAGCTTCTACAGAACCTCAAAATAATAGATTCCATGATTTCTGTGAAGAAAATCCTAGACGAGCCACTTAAAAAAAATCTCAAATCCACATATTTCCTTCTCAAGGCTATATAAATTGCCCAAACTGCAGAAACTGAGAACCTGAAAGGGAATTAAATTGCCAGTAAATCAAAAGACAGTTTATTTTCATTGTCTAAGTTGAGACAAAGGCAAGAAGTGAGAAAACAGCATTTCTAGGTGGCAGGAAGTATATTTTTACAATTCTTTAAGGGCCAAGATCTGCTGCTCCCTTCTTAACACTAAATATTACCTCAAGATCAACCTATTCTACAAACACACACATTTGATCCACCAAGAATAAGTGTGGCCTCTGCTTTCTGGCTCTGTTGTGTACAGAAGCTCTACATATAAAAGAAATATGCATATGCACACATTCACACTCTCTACTACATACAAACACATGTGTAATATTTTAGGGAAGAATAGAGTAATTTAGGTTGAAAGGGACCTCTGGAGGTCACATGATCCAGCACATCTCTTGGTGCTAATTTGCAAGTTAAGTTGTGTCGCTCACAGCCTTATCTTGCCAGGGTTTGAGTTCCTGCAAGGATGGAGACATTCCTTTGTCACCCCAGTGTAACTCTGCCTTTGAATATTTGGATAATTTTATAGACAGAAATGTCTCTTGGATAATATAGCCACTTTATTAATAGACTTTAGCAATCTTGAGATAAATTAGATTTCTAGCTTGAGTTAGAAAATATGAGAATTTGAAGGAAGCCTTACAAAAGCTCTGAGTGTTGGGTAGTTATTTATTAGTCAGACTTGGAGCTTATTGCTTCAGCAAGAAGTGAGACCCCCACCCCACACACCAGAGACAAAGCTATTGTCTGTCTTGTATGGTCAGATGTACCAAACTGAGTGTCAGTTCTACTGAGATAATTAGACGTGTGTAATTAATTTTCTCTGGAATCTGAATCAGATACAATTCATAGATAAAAGGCTTAATTAAAAGAGAATAATAGCCATAGGTTCAGAAGTCCCAGCTTGGCCAGGTTGATGGACTGCCGTTCTGGGAATTAGAAGGCATGTGTTTAATTCCTCACTCTGCTATTGTTTTTCTCTGGGACCTTGAGCAAAGTCACTTCACCTCCCTTGTGCTTCATCTTCCCATCTGGAAAGAGGACTTCGTAAAGCATGTCAAGATCTACAGACAAAAGGGTCTCTAACTGCTGAACATTAAGGTTATTTTGGTGCAAGATTTGACTACTGGAATAAAAAATTATAGTATCTTATTGAATGACAGAAGCAGCTTTTTCTTTTTGGAAAGATTATAGGGGCAGAGAGGGGGTATGGAAAGGTTTCAGCACAAACAGCAGCCTCATTCCTAAACTTAGAGCAGCAGCGGACTCTCCCTGGTCGGTACACCAGGCACAAGGGAAAGGCTCAGTTCTGAGGAGCACAAAGGGCTGCATTTCATTTCCCAGCCAAAGGGGGAAAAAAAAAAAAAAAAAAAGAAAAAGAAGAAACAGCATGGTGGTCCTTTTTTCCTTTTTTTATGGAGTCAGTAAAAATCACAAGGGGAGAAGATAAGCTTCCGGGAACCAGGCTTCATGAGGTCATGGAGAGTCAAGTGAGACTGAGCAGCAAGGCTCAGTGGTAGGGAGCTCCAGCAGGCACAGTAATTAGGTTATCATCGACAATGAAACAAAAAACAGTTGTGTGAGAAGGGAGCCGGGTACAGTCATGGATGGGAGTGCTCCACCTTAGAGATGTATGGCTTGTTTCATGACAAGGCAAGGCTGTTACTCAGAGTTTAATACACAAGGAAAAAGGTTGTTACCTAAGCACAATTTAAAAAAAAAAAAACCACAAAGAAAAAAGAGGAGGATGGGAGGGGAAAAAAGAGCTAGTCGCTAGTCTCATTAAGTTTCCTTCATGTCTCATCTTTCTAGTCTACTCTTTCTTTTTACTATCAAACTCCATGAAAGCAGTCATCAGGGCTGTCAGCTGGTTAGAAGGCACGCTGACAGCACTGTGCACTCCTTAGATCTCTCTTTGTAGAATTTAGACAGCACACTGGTGGGGAAAGACAGGATCTGCACTTATTGTGGCAGTCCTGAGTCACAGTCTGAGATTGTTTCTTAAAAGGGTACTTCCAGCATAGCTTAAATATCATATGAGGTTATGCTAAATAATAGAAAGATGTTACCATGTTAGAAATTCCAGGCAAAATGAACCTTTAAAAATAATGAAAAATCTTGTTTCTTTTGGCAGTGAAGTCAAATGTAACAACATGTGCTTCTGGGTGAAAACAGGGAGTGAAACCAGCTAAAACCCAACTTTAAAAGTGTCCTTTCCTGGTGGGCCCCCTAGTTTTCAAGAATAGCAAATTCACAAGCAGAAATACAACCAAAACATGCTATCATAGTTTAAATAATCTATACTATATATGATGCTGTAAATCAGTCCTGCAAACTGAAGAAACTTTCTCATGTGATGTCATCCCTGTGGATTTTTAAAGCTGTTTTTCTCACCACAGAAGTGGGAAGGTCTTGCAGAGAAAGTCAACATATTCCTTCCCTCTGGTCTGTTTGCTTCCTCTGGCTGGCACTGCAAAACTCCTGCGTGTTCTTTAGACACGCAAACCACGCTGACATTTCAGGCACGTGTTACCACATAGTTTGGGTTTTTCTGGGCTGAAGACCTTGGCCAGCCTCATGCCATCCATGACCTGACAAATCACTGGATAATAGATCCTGCCAGTCCTCATCAGATAATGGATTACGTCCGTGTGTCCTCCTCTCCGTTCTCTGCAGAGTACACAGTGATCAATGAAAACTGCCCAGGAGCCGAGTGGAATATCATGTGCCGGGAATGCTGCGAGTACGACCAAATCGAGTGCATCTGCCCAGGACAGAAAGAAAGAGTGGGCTACACCATTCCCTGCTGCAGGAACGAGGAGAACGAGTGTGACTCCTGTTTAATCCACCCAGGTATGTTTATGGCTGTACTGTGTTCACACCAAATCTTTGGCCATGACATCATGGCAGATACTGAGCAGGGCAGTGGTGAACCAGCACACCTCACTGAGGCATGAGATTGTCCTGCATTTCCTCAGGAACTTCCTCTGCCACTCTGCTGACGGCAGGAAGGCACTTCCCCCAAAGCAGGTAACATCACTGCCCAAAAAGAAATAACACACTTTCTACTAGCAGTGTTGTCCTCAGGATGTCTTGGGCAGGCTTGGGTGTCACCAAAGGGTGACACGATAGCTGGCTTCACACCAGGAGTGTTTTGGTGGTGCTCTGGGATGATTTGCATCCCCAAAGCAAGAAAGGAGAGACAACTTGGAAGTCCCACTAGTAAGGAGGAAAAAGAAAAGTGAAAGGTGAGAGGAGGAGAGAGCAGGAGGAGCTAGGACCAGTTTAGAAGTCACCAGAATCATTTGGGCTGGGCCCAAGTGGCACCAGCACACACAGTCAGACTCCTGAGAGAGGCGTTTACAGTTGGAGCAATGAGATTTAGAGGTTTGGACAAGTCAGACTGGGAGTTTGGTTCCAAATCTCAGAGTCTGAGCTGCCTAGGGCGTGGAGGTTGGGTATGGCTCCAGTGGGGAAGCTGTCAGCACCACAGCAGTCATTAATGTCACTGGCATTTTCTGTGGAAAAGACAGAGGCTGCTCCTCTTCCTGCGGGACAATTCACCTTGGCTTTCATCTAACACAGTGGCTCTCTTTTCAGGCTGCACCATCTTTGAGAACTGCAAGTCCTGTCGCAATGGCTCCTGGGGAGGGACACTTGATGACTTCTACATCAAGGGAATCTACTGTGCAGAGTGCAGAGCTGGCTGGTATGGAGGGGACTGCATGAGTAAGTGTCCTGCATGGGCAGGGAGGGATGTCAGGGGCAGGGAGTGGCGGGACAGAGCCAGGGCCGTGCTGTGCCTCTCCAGCTATTCCTGTGCGGTGACTCTTGCAAAGGGCACAACCAGGAGAAGGCAAACACAACCAGGCAGTTGGTAGATCTACAATTAGGAAAACTTCTCACCCAGTGCTTGTCTGAGAGGAATTGGACTGGGCCCCATGTCATGGTGGGTTAGAACCCTACTAAATGTCTGTTTTGGTCTGGTTTATTTTAAAACTTTAACTACCGTGACTCCGGAAATCTTCTGTAATCTGCATTCCTTGGATGCACTTCATCATAGCCCCAGAGCATACGCATAAGCATTTACAAGGGCAACAGCTTTATCAAAGATCTTATCCTCTGTCCTCCTTCAACCCCTGCCAGCCCCAAGGAAGTCCCAGTGTTTCCTCCCTCTCTCACACATCTTCAACACACTCCAAGGCACCTCTAGAAAACACTGTCTTGCAACTTCTGACTCTGTCATGACCATGAGTGTTTCAGGCCCTGGTAGCAATATCTAAATGTTTTGTTCCTGACAGTGTACAAAAGCTCCTGCTTTTTAGTTTTGCTAAATTGTTAATCCCAATCCTGTCTTTCAATAATGAATTCCATCAGCTAGTTGTATAGTGTTTAAGACTGGTATTTCCTTTACCAATTTCCCACTAGTGAAGGTCTAGCCCCCTTTCAATTTTTATTGACTGTCTCTTTGTTCATATTTCACTGGAAAAGATGAAAGCAGTCTGCTTTCCCTATGCTGTTCTGTCCGTTGTGCTAATATACCTTAGGCTTCTGTCCTCTTAGTCATTGATTTTAAAGCAACAATTTAACTTGCTTTCACAACATTGCCCATGACCGTTCAGGAGGTGAAAGCATATAAAATAAAATCATTACTTCAAACAGCAGAATGTGGGGAATCAACATGTTTCAGCAACAGAGCTAACTCAACCTTGAGGCTTTCGAAGTTGATAAACTGAGTCCCTTGCCATTTAAGGTGTGATTTCTGAGAGCACTTTAAAGTCCCATTTTCTCTAGGTCAATGCTAGAGCTTCCCTGGAATTTTCTTTAAAAGCAGAGCCAAGAAAGAATTATCAACTCATCTAATTTTTCCTCCATCTGCCTGAGTATAATGGTTGCCTACAGTATATCTCAGTCTATTCTTTCTACTTGTATTGAAGCAAATACACCTTCATACAGACGTCAATTTGGAAATTTTTGCAGTACTGAAATTTTGGACAGCTTTGTCTTATAGTGTTTTTCTTACTACTTGCTCTTTTAAGGGAAGCAGTGTGACACTCAGATGTGGACTCTTTCATGCTGTACTTCAGAAGTAGGGTAGGAAGGTCAGATAGAGCTGTTGTTGTCCCTTCCACTCCTAAAGTGGAGACACCAAGGATAGTTGTGACTCCAGCACATCCTGATCTCCCCTTTTGTGGCTCTCACAGCTATCTCAATTTTGGCCTTGATGGTAGAGACTGCATGTCTGGAAAGCAGCCTATAACCACGATGGGTGCTGGACTGCGCATTCATAGCGATGTGGCTTTGGGTCTGGAGGGTGGCCAGCAAACAGCCTTTGAACGCCAGCAGGCACTGGCTGCTGGAGCCGTGGATGTGCTAACACACCACAGCTGGGAGAGCAGAGGAGGCGGCGTCTCTCTTTGGTACCTGCACACGGCATCACAGCTGAAACTCTGCAGCCAGCCCTGGGTGCCCCGCCAGCGGCAGAGGGCCAGTAAATCCCAGAATTACAAACAAGCGCCACCGCGGTAACGGCGGGAAGTTATCTGCCTGCTTCGTCCTACGCTGCCAGTGCCGGGGCTGCCGGGGCCCGGCCCTGTCCCTCGGGCAGCGGGAGGCGCGGGCGGGCGGCGGCTCCCGGCTCCCGGCTCCCGGCGGAGGCAGCGCCGGGCTCTGTCTCCCTCTCGCGGGGCCGCCGGGCGCTGCC
>VZRO01003926.1:115615-162911 GCA_013397915.1 Daphoenositta chrysoptera | reverse complement strand
AGGCCGCGCCGGGAGGCCCCGCTCATCCCGCGGGATGGGCGCGGGAGAGGAGTGCGGGGGTCCCGCGGGCAGGATCAGTGCCTGTTCAATACTGTGCGCGGCGGGGGGAACTGTGCGGCAGCGTCTGGGTACCTCAGGGAGAGCAATGAGACCTTGCCCCGGGGCAGCTCTCCAGGCGCTGAGTGCACTCAGCAGCGCAGGGTGAGTCCCGGCAGAGATTGGTGGGAATCGCCAGCAAAAGTAGTGATGATGGAGGGCCGTGGCAAAAAAGAAGTACCATGGGATGTAACACGGTACAGCCCGTGGGTCTGTCTGGTTTGTGGTATCTGCTGGCATAGCTGGTAGCATGGGCATGGCTGAAAACCCACCAAAGGACACCAGATCATTTGGTAAAAAGATAAATTATATAGGGTTGGCCAAAGGAGTGTTATTAGGAAATAAACACACTGACCAGATTTAATTAGAGGACATTTCCCAATGGGTCTTCTGTTGGATTGAATTATGACCTAAAAGGCACATCAGGCGCTAAAGCCAGAAGAAAACCAACCCTGCAGAACCCTTTCCTCTGTACCCTGCACTCCAACGGTTTTTGCCAACCCCCAGTTTTAATGTCACTTTAAGGCACATGCTCCATCAAAGCAGGGGAGAAAGTGGTGTTTTCTAACAGCTGTCCTCAGCTCCGCTGTCCAAACATGGACCCTGTGCCAGACAAGAGTTCTTGTAGCTTTTGAAACTTTGTGAACATTAGTGTTTCACATAATACTGGTGACCCAACAACCAACAGGAATCAGCAAGTTGTGACAAGTGACAGCTGCCTTCCCAAATCAACCTGTTTCTGTACAGCAGTAACTTTTCTACTGTCTTTCTCCTCTGTTCAGTCATCTTGACCTTTGAAGGAGCCTCATATCTAAGATGCAGCACTCAAACAGAAGATAACGAGTTCTTACCAGAGGTCATCTCAGGACCTCTGCCTCCATCGACCCATGGGTCTCTGTGGGCTACAACTCGGAGGTCTCCTGAATTTTTTTATTCTCTGTTAGTAACAAGCCTTGGAGGAAATCTTACTGTGGCCCTGAAAGCTTCCTTTTTTTTCAGGAACAGGAACGGAACAAGGATGTTGATACTCTGCCAAGGTGGTTTATTTTTTTGTAAATGAGGCAGAATTTGCCAGCATTTGTGTTTATGATGTAAATTATTTTTGAGAGCTTTCCAGGTCTCCCGCAGATTTAGAATAGGAAGAGAAAAGACTCCTTTTGATCAACGTATGATTGAACTGTTGGTCTGGAGAGTCAGCCTAACTTCTGCTAGAAGGGCTGGAGATGTAAGAGCACAGATTTGATGTGATCGCAAAGGTGCTTCGTGCAGAGATGGGTGGGAGCAAATTTGAGAACGTTCTTTTGGAGAGGGTCACTGAATGGCTCCTCTTTAGTCTCTGGACCACCTGCTTTGCTGGCCAAACCTACTTCCTCGGCGCCAGTGTTCAGAGAGTTCAGGCTGTACCACGGCAAACAGAGAAGTGTGTTTAGTATGCCATGCATACAAGTATCTCTTTGCACCAGTTCTTTGGCTTTCCTTTGTTAAAGGCATCGAAAACTCAAAAGCCCTTCAGGACGAAAGGGAAACTTTCTTTGAGGTGGTCCAAGCCCCCTGTCAAACCCTCTGAAGATTTCTAGCAGCTTTGTCTCAGGTTGTTTTTGAGGCAGGAGCCAATGGCAGCACAAGGGCCTGTTTCTTGCTGTGGGAAGGAGAATTATCATTTTCACCACAGCAGATCCTGCTGTACTCGTTGAATCCTAATGTGGTTGCTGGGCACACTCATTAATCCTTGCCTTTTACAGAGGGAACTGAGTGAGCCACAGAAGAGGATGAAACACTTTTGAGGAACTCTTCTGAGCAGGATTTCTGTTTCCTTGGGTCCTGCTTAATTAAGGGTAACCGAGGGTAAATGAACAAAGGGTATTTCATTTGAGCAACACTTTCTTAAGAAGAAAGAGGAGGAATTGACCTGCAGTCTTCATGTTTCCCCATAGACCAGATGCAGCAGGATTGATTTCCAGACACTGTGATCAATGGGAACCACAGATGCTCGGTACTTCACCAAATCAGGTCACTGTCACCCTTTCTCCCTAAGGAAGAAAGGGCCCGGAGGCAAGTGTTAAAACCTGCTGTTTCAGTAGGAAACATTCATCCTGGCTTACTGGTTAAAAGCTTAGGGTTTCTCTAGGGAAACAGATGGAAGCAACAGAGCTTTCTGTTGGACTAAAGAGGTAAAAAGAAGTGAGAGAATTGCTATGGAGGTATTTTGGGTCATTTGACTTTTTAGTTATCCTCATCTGTGGTGTATAGGCTCTCCTGATGAGGTGACGTTGTTAGACTGAATTGCAATCTTTGGCTTACGGATACAGCCTCATACTCCAGCAAAGCAACAGAAGGCTTACCAGGGGACATAGCCATGTGCAAGACTCCACTCAGAAAGATGTAGTCAGGAAAGTAGAAACTGAGAAATTAGCTCTGTCTGGTACATAGCGAATTAACTGTGCATTTTGCTAGGACTTGCATATACAGATCACAGTAACCTCTGCAAAAATCACTAAACAACTTTTCATCTTCCACAGAGGAAAATATCATTAGCCATATTTTATAGTTGGGGAAAAGGGAGAGGTTACCGAAGGTGAGAGAACTCTATGGGCTAAAAATGTTCAGCATTCAAGATGAGGAATTAGGATAACTATCCCTGGACAGATGCCTAGGGACAGCTGCAGGATAGTAATGAAAAGATACTGCTTCCCCGGTGTGACCTTGTCTGCTGTTTGTTCAGCTCATTGTCCTCTGATGGTTTTCTTAGACTGGGCACAAATGACTGGAGCACTTCATCTTATCCTGTTAGTGCTGGGCGCTGAAGTACATTCCGTAGTATGGTGAAAAACTGAGAGCAGCACAGGCAGAGTGGAACAAGACTACAGGAAGGATAAGAATGAGCCTGAAAGAAGGGATAAGGGCTGTATATTCTATATATGTCACACTGGGTTATGAGTGTCACAGTGATGACAGATGAGCTGTGATGTTTATATATCTTCACTGGCATGGTGGCATTAACATGCAAGGAGGATGTAGTGAATCCTGAGGACAAACGTGTCTCCTGGGAATACATCAGCTGTTTCTTCCCAGAGTCTCCTTATGAAGGACTGGAAACCATGATGTTGGGTGCTACAGATTTTTCTCTCATTCTTTTGCTCACTTGAGCTAATTCAAGTATTCGTTGTAGTTTTGTCACTTCCCCACCAGCTTCATCAGCTTCAGTGGTTGCAAATGTCAATATGGGCTCCATCAAAACTGTCCTGAGCTAGAGCATCAGCCAGGTGAGTGGGTGGGCTAATTAACAGAGAGGCCAAAGTTGCAAGAAACGGTTTCATGGGGCTGCCTTGCAAACCAGGGAGAAGCAATCAACTACAGCTTTCCCAGGGGTATTTTAGCCTAGACAATACTCCAATGTAATCATAACTCTTTACAACCATTGTGTGGCTGTCCCAATATTTTATACCCTGCCTTGTAAGAAAGAGTGTATCTTCCTAAGCCATCCTGTCTTCTTATTCAGGTGTTGTTTCTACATATATTTTCTTCAAATGTCTCTTGCAGGTCCTTCACACAATTTTTTTTCTTCTTTTGCTCCCCAGGATGCGGGCAGGTTCTTCGGGCTTCTAGAGGTCAGATTTTGCTGGAGGGTTACCCACTGAATGCACGATGTGAATGGACTATCCATGTTCAAGCTGGATTTAACATTGAATTAAGGTGGGTCCTACTGACTTTTAGCCAGCACTGACTTCAGGTGGACATTGGGGCATGTGGATAACCAAGAGTCAATGAGGGTCAGCAGCTCGGAGCCCTGGGACAGTGAAGGTATAGCAACCACTTTGCATTTGGTACCACAGCACTTTCCCATGGTCTGGCTTGTGATGGACAGGCACTGGACAAATCAGTGCTGTGCTTTCAATTCCCATTTAGGACAGCTGGATGCTAAGAAGAGTTTCTAAGGCATTGGGCACAATGTGTCTCTTTAGAGGTCTTTTCAAGACCTTGACAACAAAGCACCCAATATTTTCTGAAGACTGTACCAGGCTGAACGAATACATTCTTTGAAGAAAAGATGTAGGAACATTTTAATATGATGTCTCATGCAAGGAGAGAGTTGCCCGTTGGTCCTTCCTTGCATTTAGCCTACGTTTTCCCTCTCTTATTTTTTTTTCACTCATTTCACCAACCCTGTCTTCTATCAGCCTCAGTTATTCCTCTCACCATTCCTATGCCTGGAGGATGTGATTGGTCCTCCTGCAAGTCACAGAATCACACCATTAACTAGGTTGGAAAAGACCTTTGAGAACATCAAGTCCAACCTATGACCTAACACCACCTTATCAACTAAACCATGGTACTCTGTGACATCCAATCTTTTTTTTAAACACCTCCAGGGACAGTAACTCCACCACCACCCTGAGCAGCCCATTCCAATGCCTCATCACTCTTTCTGTGATTAATTTTTTCCTAGTATCTAGCCTAAACTTCCGCTCATGCAGCCTGTGTCCTGTTGTCCTGTCATTGCTCATCTGACCTGTGTATGCTTAGACCTGTTAACCCACCCCTAATGACTCAAGCTCACAGTTCCTGCCTAGTGCAGGAGAGCCTCTTGTTGGGGTAATTAATAATGTTTTCACATGTGTGCAGCAGGGTGCTCACACATGCAGCAGGAAGTATGGCAGGGGATGTATTCGAAACACACTAGCTAATATAATAAAAAGAATAGCTAAACCCTTCACATCAATATTTCACTGACTTTGGGGCCCAGGCAAAAGAAGTATGCTAATTACACAAACAGTTAAAATATGTTTAAGCAGTATAAATATGTTCCTATATGTTTGAAGACAAACTTAATGAGAGGAAGAACAACAAATCAGTTTAATAGAAGAGCTTGTGGTTTTTCCACACTAATGCACTTTTTTCAGACCTGCAAATGCAAGCCTATTGTGGAGTTTTGAGCAATTATTGCTTGGATAGCATTGTGTAGAAGACACAGAAGCAATGCTGTGAGGAAGAGTTTTGTGTTCTCATGACATAACTTTGCATCAGTCTCAGTGCGCATGGGTTGTACCTGCCTTGTTTTTACGAGGTATTGTTGGTGAGGTGTATCATTTGCACAGCACAAGCTCAGGGAGGTAGTATTTTTTACATTTCTGAACAGGGCTTTGTCAATTGTGAGGCTTAAAAAGGGCTTCAGGACCTACAGGTGTCACCCTGTCTTCACTGTTGTGGGGGTAGATGAGAGAGTGGAAATGGATCCCGTGCATGCACGTGACTATTGAATGCACCCATCTCTGGGTAGAGTGTTAACAGCCAGATGGCATCAGGCACAAGGTGCAAGAAAGGGACAAAAGGTTATTTTAACAAAGGACACTATATTGAAGAGCAGAACTTGTTGTAGCTGCACTAAGGAGACTCTAATCTGTTTTCAAAGCAGTAGAATGTGGAGTGCTGTAAACAGATGTACTAACAAAGTTAACAGATGTACTAACTCTTTGGAGAGATCAAACTTCATTCTAGACCCTGAGGGCCACCCACATGCAGCCTAGGAAGATGCAAGTGTCACATGAGATCCATACAGTTCATGGTATGGTTCACAGTTCACTGTTCAACTTTGCTGTTGCAGAAGATGCAAAACCTTAACACAAGAGTGCCTTTCTCTTCCTCCCCATGTCCATCCTTCCTGCAATCAAACAAACATAATACTAGGTATCACCTTGATATGACCTAATATTACGTTCCACCTGTGAAAGTCTCCAAGAGGGAAGCCTGAACTACCAAACTTCTGTTGTCAGCATCTAATTTACCTGAGCTGTGTAATGTTGGAGAAGCCTAAAGCCCTTTGTCTAGCCTGATGATGAGCCTAATGTCTGAATGCCTAAAAATCTCAGCAGATCACGTAACACTCCTAGGAACTCTCCTGAATGTCCACACTTAACCCTGCCACCCTGCAAGTCCTGCTGGAGGCATAGAGGAAACCTTCATGGCAAAGATGGAACAGGAGGTCCTCACAGAAGGTAACCCTGTAGTGTGTTCTGAGCCAGCTGACATCTTTAGGGTGCACCACCTCAGAGCTGTCCATTGAGGTACTTCAGCAGTTAGATATTGTGGAAAACATGTACATTTAACCTAAAACTTCACCTTTAGGCTATTCCTACACAGAAGGGCAGGTTCACCTAAGCTAACCACCAGAGCCTGCCTCCTGGGTCTGCCATCCACATTTCCTTCACTGTATTTTCATACAAATGTGCTGATCCCCTCTGTGGGTGGTAACTGCTTAGAGCTGTAATGCACAGCCAACACTGTGCTGAATCAGCACAACTGCCAACAAAAGAACTCCTTTCTTCATTCTCTCTGTGCACAAATCCTGTTTGCTGCCACCCTAGCTTGCAAGGGCAGGGATGGGGACAGTGAAATACAGAAGGCCAACAAAGTGATTGTCTTTGCTTACATAGGTCAGGAAGAGTAAAACTCCCGGGAGCACAGATAAATCTTCCCTTGCTTTAAGCTGTGCCATGCAGTCCTTTGGGGGTTGGCTTAGTAGAGCTGTTTTGATAAATAGTGTCCATGTTGTGGTGGTAGTTTGTTTTCTCTGCTTTTTTTGCCAGCCTGGGGGGGGTTATTGGGTTGTGATATATAGGCTTCCTCAGTCTGAGGCATGTCAGGGATGTCATATCACAGTAGAAGTAGCTCACAATTTTCAATTCTTTTCTTTAGTTCCTCAGCAGAGATGCAGCTTTAAATATGTGCTTTGGCGAGAAGCTTTCCTCAGAGGGGTTGGCCAATGTATGCACACTGCAGACTGATGAAATCAAGACAATACTTTGCATTCCATTTTGTATCTGATGAGCTGTAGCACAAAATTAGCATGCTTAGTTTTAGAATATCCAAGATAATCATGATATAGTTACACTTTCACTGGTGAGGAGACTGAGGTTCATTGCATTGTGTGTACCTGTGGTTTAAACAGCAATAGACCTCACAGTCTGTAAAGGGTCCTGTCAGCTGGGCCGTAGCCAAGAGGTTTTTAAAAGCTTTGGCAGGTTTCCTGACCTGCCAATTCTGAGTCTTAATCACGGGATCCCATGTCGTCAGTACAGTGTATCTGCTTCTATGCCAAGTTAAATAAAATGTGAGTCAGAACCCCTATGCCTTTCACATTTTCCACTCTGTTTTCATCATTTTTTTAAAACAGAGAAAGCAAACAATTAAAACCAGTATTCTGTGTATGCTTCTTTCATTCTCTCTGTGTATGGCTTGATATTCTTTGTTCAGGGACACACATCAAGACGCAGTTTACCTTTACATCTATAAATAATACTGCTCCCAGTACATGGTGGGTATTCCAGAAATTTTCCTTCTCTACTCACACACATACTTAATTTTATTCAGAAATGTGCCAGTTCAGAAAACCAGAAAATATTTTTAGGATTGGGTCAGGATAAACTATAGCCTGGTAAGTATGATAAAGATAAATGGGTTAATCTGTATTGCTCTATAACTTCCATAATGGTAGATCCCTGGGGTATGTTTCACCAGTGAAAGAATGTTTTGAAAATGTATAACCTGATACCTGTGAGGATGTCTCTGACAAACCTGACAGAACTAGAATTCAACTCATGCATTTTATGCAAAGCTAAGTTGAATTATCTCTCTCTGATGCATATTTAAGGCAGATGTCTTTTTTATTATTATTATTCTACATTCCATCAGATGATTTTAAAAAATGAGGGGATCTGCTCCACTGGTGTAGCTTCCTACAACTGCTCAGTCATTTCTCTGTAGGTAGTGTACTCCTGATGCTCAAAAACCAACCATATCACCTGAACAAAGGTGACTGAGTGAAGAGGCTTCTTAAGTCAGCTTATGAGTTGTCAAAGAAAGGTAATTTCACATAACATGGGGGCCTCCTTAATATGGGGGCCTGAGTCTCAAGACAAGAAGAGTACGAAATAGATTCCAGAATTCTCTTCCCTTCAGACTGTGAGGTCCAGGAGCAGATCCAAAATTCATCTCACCTTTTTGGTGTGAAAATGCAGTCTTTGCAAACTGCTAGGCCGACACTGGAATAGGCAATGTGGGAGATATAGCCTGATCCTAAATACACATCTGCGGTCTTAGGAGTCTTCAGGAAGATCAAGTACACAATGAGTTTCATTTATAAAATATCCTGCTGAACAGTTAGCAGAATGGCCTCTCCAAGGCCCATTTCTTCTCCTTTTCCTTCTGTACCAGGGCTGAGCCCAGCCCCCTGGCCATTGCACATTCTCCAGAGGCACTTGGTGTTGCTCCCTCTGTTTCTCGTTCATATTCTGGTGGGATGCTTTGGCTCTATGCCCACCTGAATTCCAATAGCAGCATATAGCATGGCTGTTAATGAACAAAAGCCTTGCACAGTGGCTGGATCGAAGCTAGGAAAGGACATTGTGGGAAAAGGCTTTAAGTATTTCCCTTCTGCACTAATTCCCGTCCCTTATTTCTGCTCTCAAAAGACAGGCAAGTGCCACACATTGGGGATTTACTACCATTTTGCTTTCTAATGCAAAACGTGCTGTAGTATTTTGATTCTGTTTCTCTGGCTGTTTCTGCTTCTGTTACATCCCCAGGCTTTCCTTGTATCCCTAATTGCTAACTTCTGAATATCACAATGTAAATAGCGTTTGAACCTTGTTATTTGATACTATAACTTTCAGTACTTAGAACCTTATTTAGGGCAGATAGGACAATTTTTAGCAAACAGCCACAATAGAAATATGCCCCCAGCTGTGCCTGACCTTAGACGAAAGTTCTGACATTATATTATGGTTAAGGACCTGATGCATTTGGACAGACTGTATGACTTCAATTTAGACTTCACTGTTCTGACACTTAAATCTTCTCATGGATCAACTATACAGACTGGAACTGGCTTCCAGGAATCATGATGCAAAAATTGAGATGAGTGAGGGGTCTTCATGTGGGTAGGGACTTGTTGATTCACTGAAGGGGTAGGCCCTAAATACCTAAATGTCCAAATAAATAGTATTCAGGATGCGCAGGTAAGCAGTCTGACTGTTTGTCCTTGTTCCACAAGATTTTCCATGCTGAGCCTGGAGTTTGACTATATGTGCCAGTATGACTATGTGGAGATCCGTGATGGGGACAATTTGGACAGTCGAATAATAAAGAAATTCTGTGGAAATGAGAGGCCACCTCCCATCCGAAGCACCGGGTCTTCACTCCATGTCTTCTTCCAGTCTGATGGATCCAAGAACTTTGATGGATTTCATGCTATCTTTGAAGAAATTACAGGTAAAATACTCTAAAAGTGGAACATGCCATTCATTCTCATTAATTCAATTTCACTAATCTCTTTCCCTGTTTTGCTTCATTAAAAACTTTCATGCTGTGTTGCCAACAGCAACTTACATAAAGTCAGTGTGGGGAAGATTCAAAAGCTGTCAGATGGCATGTGAATGTGAGGCTCTTCTAAAAAAGACTGGATTCCTTCTACTTGTGTGAAGAACAAGCACATCAGCCAGCAGAGAAAAGCTGCTGTTTTGTGTGAATTTTTTGTTTGAATCGAAGAATTAAGAGCACAGAAGGAAGTAGAGGAAGGGACATGTGTATCTGCAATGGCAGAATTGCTCAATGCACTATGCAGGAGCAGAGTCAGTGTCTCAAGCAGCAAAAGCCTTATGCAAAGTCTCATAGATAGCTCAGTGAAAATGCCCTGACAGAACTCTTTTGTTGGCTCATGTACCATTAGGAATTTAAAAAAACCCCAGCAAGCAAGACCAAAACAAACAAAAAAACCCCACAAGTGTGTACAAAGAATGGATTATTTTCTTTAAAAAAAAAAAAAAACGAGGAGGTGTTTCCCATTCTGTGATGATCTCAGTGTTATGAATGACAGAAGGAGGGCTCCAGAATTACTGCTTTTGTTATTACTCAGTGTTTGAGTCCCCTATATTGCTTTCCATAGTTTCTTTCTGGCTACAAAACAGCACTGAAAGTGCCGCTGGCACCTCATTTCACCATTGTATTTGCGGCAGCCTCTGCACTCTTCCTGGATCTTCCTTGTTCAGCTATGTAAAGAATTTTGGT
Organism: Daphoenositta chrysoptera; assembly: GCA_013397915.1. Classification (NCBI taxonomy): domain Eukaryota; kingdom Metazoa; phylum Chordata; class Aves; order Passeriformes; genus Daphoenositta; species Daphoenositta chrysoptera. Next base: position 152,753 of record VZRO01003926.1, on the reverse strand, counting down.
CAAATCTACCTACAGTACTCCTGGCACAGAAGGTTAATCAGACTGTGCTGCTTTGCCATAGATAAACCCTGCAGGATCTATGACTCACCATAACTTGCCTTCTGCACACCCTGGTGACCCACATTTCATGAGGTCATGCAGGGTATATCTGGCTCAGGAAATTTAGTTAGTTTATATAACCCTTATATAAATACACAAACCTAGAGTGCATCAGCTCTTAGCAATGATCAGAGGTGCAACTAGCAATCTGAAATGTTCATACTTCTGGATGCAGAACCTATGCCATTTTTCCGCCTGCCCTGTTCTTCAAATGTCACCTTTAGTACCTGTTAGCAGGAGCAGTTGGCTATTGATAGTTTGCCTGGGCTTACAGCAGGAGAGGTGATATAGAACAAATGAGTGTGGCGTGGGCTATGTTGCATAAGGGCTGCCTACACTCAGGGAACTAACATTTTCCATATGGTGCAAGCTGAATTGGTTCTGTTTTCTCTGCCCAGCAGGGAACACTCGGTATTCGAATATTGTTGAGTACTTTATTTCCGCCCCATTTTGAGTGGTAATTATTCTGAGGCTGTGAGGCTGCAAGTGTGGTAATCCACACAGAGCACATTGTAAAGGGCTTCTCAGAGTTTGTGAGGAGCTCTATTTGTGCACTTTATTATGAGGCTGTTCTGGTCTAATGTGTAGTGCAGTGAAAGGCTTTTCAAACATTCCCAGTGTCTTTTTATGTGGAGCACTAACCTGGCCAGCAGGACCATTTAAGGCAAGAATACAGTGTGCATGGGGCAGCATAGAATTGAAAGCGGGGGCAGCACAAGATCGAAAGCTCTGGCAGCACATTGAAAACTGAAGCATTTGCCCTGAAGTTTTCCTCTGTGCACAGCACTGTGGAAGAGCCAAGGTCCCCAGAGCAGATTTCACGGGGCTTACTAAAGCAATTCCCTATGCTGCAGGTGAGAGCAGCAGCAACAGAGGTGCTTACAGGATGTGAACTAGGACATGAAGGTCATCTGGTGTCCCCAGTACCCTAGTGATGTAGTGGAAAGGACTGAAGAAGCATGTAAAAAGTGAACTCCTTCCTTTTCTGCCTCCTCTTCTTGTGAGCTCTGTACTGGCCTAGAAGTCATAGTTTGCTGAAGCAGTGGCACTGACTGCACAGAGATCACTGGTTCAAATGCCAGAAAGGTCTCGGTTGATACAAAATAAGCTGCAAAGCCTATATCTCCTTTAGGAAAGGTCACTCTGTGTGTAGTTATTAAAGGATGAAACCACACAACCTGCTCTGATGCCTAGTCTGGAGGCAGGTGCTAGGTCCCATCCCATGCCAAGTGTGAAATGGGAACCAGTAATTGGTATGAGTGACTAGAAGTCACTCAACAGAATTCAGATGAGAAGCACAGGAGGCCAGATGGGGAAGCTATCAGAGTCTCTTAAGGATTAGACATATGCTGGATCCAGTTAGATGAAAGCCTGTTACTGACTTTCAATTATGCTTTCCTTTCTGTACCTCCAAGTTAGCAACATAACACAGTGGCTTTAAACTTTTGTAGTATTGTCCCTTGTTGTTTGACTTAAACCAGGAAATCAAGACTTCTTAAAACAGGAAAGATATTTAGTGGTTTTTAGTATCAGGCATTTTCAAGGACAGTATCTGAACCTACTGTTGTTCAGTTGACATGCTTACTTTTCCAGAATCATGAGACAAAGCTGGGAAAAAGACAAAGATAAAGGTTCACTAGCTTCAACCAATGACTACAAAATATCAGTCTGTAAGGAGTCTTCTGCTTCTCCTTCCCTTTCTCAGTGATATTTTACATTAGTTGCATATAGTACAATTGCCACATATATATTTTCTTTTAATGAATGAATTACTGTCTTTAGTCAGGCCTTAATCTTCAATGAGACATGGAAGACATTCATTGCCCGGCCATGTATAAATTGCTCTTACATCACCACATGAAACCTCCAGAGAAATCCATATGTGGCATCTATATATTTCTTACCTCATGCCATCTGGATATAAGAAACTTCTCTGAGAGAAGCTGCTCTGAGGTTGGTCCATATGGTGGCAGTGACAGATCCTGGCACATGGGGGCTTTTCCAGAGGTGGGAGACACCCGAGCAGCTTGTGGGAGGTGCTGAGGAGATCTGCACATTGCCAGAAGAAGCACCCCTCTGTACGCCCGTGCCTTTCAGTGCAGCCCAGGGAGCAGCCAGGGGTGTGTGGCAGTTCATGGCGCCTTGGGAGCGCAGGGAGGGCAAGGTCCTGCTGCAGCTGCAGAGCTGAGCCCAGGCAGGGGTCAGCACCCCCTGGGAGGGAGCACAGCCATGGTGCCCCCTCGCAGGAGCTGTGTCCTCTGCATGCGCCAGGAAGGAGGTGGCCACCCAGGCAGGGCTCCCACATGAACATGGAGCCATCCACGTCTGGCTGCAGGGAGGGCCAGAGCCTGTCTCTTTTGGCACAGTCATCACTGGCAACCTCTCTTCCCACACTTCTTGAGCAGATGGACTGCAAGGCAAGGCAAAGTCCTTCCCACCCTAAGAGAAGATCGGTGTTGTGACCTCCTGAGGAACCACCTGAACATACATAAGTCCATGCAACCTGACAACATGCATCCCAGAGTCCTGAGGGAATTGGCTGATGTAGTTGCCAAGTCACTTTTCATGATATTTGAAAAGTCCTGGCAGTTAGGTGAAGTCCCTGGTGACTGGAAAAGAGATTAAAATGCACCCATTTTTAAAAATGGATAGAAAGGAGGACCCCAGAAACTACTGACCTGTCAGCCTCACCTATATGCCTGGGAATTTCATGGAACAGATCCTCCTAAAAGCTGTGCTAAGGCACATGGAGGACAGGGAAGTGATTTGGAACAGCCAGAACAGCTTCATCAAGGGCAAGTCCTGCCTGACCAATCTAGTGGCTTTCTACAGTGGAGGGACTACATCACTGCACAAGGGAAGGGCCAGAGATGCCATCTCTGTGGACTTTTGTAAGGCCTTTGGGCATGGCCACAACATCCTTCTGGCTAAACTGGAGAGAGATGGGTTTGATGGGTGAGCTGTTTGGTGGATGAGCAATTGATTGGATGGTCAGATCTAGAGGGTAGCAGTCAACACCTCAGTGCCCCAGTGGACATCAGTGGTGTCCCTCGGGAGGCCATATTGTGGTTTGGATTTTGTATGATAACACACTAATGTTTTAGTGATTGTTAAGTAAGGCTTACTCTAAATCAAGGACTTTACAGTTTCCTCTGCTTTGCCAGTGAGGAGTTGGACAAGAAGCTGGGAGGGAGCATGGTGAGGACAGCTGACCCAAACTGGCCAAAGGGATATTCCACACCATGGAATATCATGCTCAGCATATAAACTGGGGGGGATTTGGTTGGGAGCATGGTTTGCTGCTTGGGGAGGGGCTGGGCTTCAGTCAGTGGTAGGGTGAACAACTGTGTTGTGGATAGATAGTTTTTTTCTCTCCGGTGTTATTTCTCTCTCTCTCTCTCCTTCTCTCCCTTTCAACGTAGTTATTATTCCTATTATTATTATCACCATCTTCATCTTTTATTTTATTTCAATTATTAAACTGTTCGTATCTTAACCAATGAGATTTACTTTTTCTTTCTCAATTCTCCTCCCCACCAGAGGTGGTGGGGTGGGTGCATGGTTGCGTGGTACTTGGCTGCCAGCTGGAGTTAAAACACAACAGTTCTATTCACTCATTCATCTTAGAACAGGCACAAAAAAACATGTGTGTGTGTTATTACACAATGGAATTTGCTGGTATTTAGTGCACAGTTACATATTAATATTACTGATATTAAGTTATGCTGGTGTGTACAGTTTGATGTGCATCACTGCTAGGTTGTTGTATGCAAGAGTTACCCAGCGACAAAGCAACTCCCAAAATATAAACCAACAAGATTCAAGACACAAAAAAGCCCACAAAAACCATGGATCCGAGAACTTACCCTTAAACTCTGGGTTGAGTAGCAGAAAAACTGTAGGTTGCTATTAAACTTCTTTAATTTAGGCTAAGCTCTGAACATTAATTGAGCATGGTGTAAATTATTTTTCTTCCATAAATCTTTCTCACCACTTGACTGCAGTTAAAGGGAAATGGTAAAAGTAACGTATGCTGGGAAAATATGCTTATCCCTATTAGATCCCTTCTGTAGTAATTAAAAGCAGAAGACTTTTTGACACGCATCAGACCCTTTACTGCGTCTTCCTAACTTCTAACCAAAATAGGTAATTTACCCCAAGAAACAACAACCATGAGGAAAAACAGATAGGTTCCCCTTCCTTTGAGAGAACATGAACATTCTTGCTTTTCTTTTACAGCTTGTTCTTCATCTCCATGTCTTCATGATGGGACGTGCATTCTAGACAAAAGCAGTAGCTACAAGTGTGCCTGTCTGGCTGGCTATACAGGGAATCGCTGTGAAAACTGTGAGTACAGGCACTGTGTGCATGCCCAGCCTCCAGGGCTGTCACTGATGCATTAATTGTTAGAAGTGCCATTGGAGTGTAGGTTTGGTCAGTCATAGAGCCAGAGAAGGCACTGAGCTTCTTGTGACATTTATAAAGACATGTTTCTTGCAGTTCATGAAGATTTCCATGGAATCATTCTGGAGCTTTATGTCAATGTGCAAAAATGTGAAACAGACTTGGAGCTGGGAAGCTGCACATAAGAAATTTTTGTAATGGATTAGCCTTATCAGACAGAGGTATCCCTGCCTGCTGCTTTCCACTATGTAGATCATCTGTTCTCTACTAAAAACACAGACCCCAGCTGAGCCCTGTGCTTAATGCTCTAGACTGAGTCAGTCATAGGAAATTCATCTTCCCTCACAGCCATCTGAAAAGTAGATTTTTGGCACCATGAATGAGAGAGACTTGGGATCAAAACATATAAAAAAGGGTAGATTCTGTCCATATGTGTGTTGATAGTCCTCACTGTACCTATAGTCATACAGCTGGTTTTGTCCTGACAAGTGAATTGTAAAATAACTGGATTCAAATCAATTGTCTGTTCCAGTGATTTACTTCTTGCATGAAAAAATCTTCATCTAACAGGGATGAAAAGAGCATGAGGGAGTAAGAATTTTGCAATATATGCCATGATAAAGGCTATATCATCTATACTAGTTGAAAGGAACCTTCTGCAATATTTAAAGTCACTGAGCTAGAGCTGACCCTGGAGGATTTCAGTGGTAGTGGTGAAATCCACTTGGGATCATATTTGGCCGAGGACAGAAAGCATGGCTTACTGTATCCTACTGTGGCATTCCTCTTCCCATAAAACACACCATGCCTTGCCTGCTAGCAGAGTTTTCAGTTCTATGTCAGAGGAACCAATATGCACCACACCTCACTTCAAAATCTTCCCCCCGTGTATGCCAATGTTAGGAGTGGATTTATCTCCTGGAATTTCTTTTATTTCATCAGGGGAATTAAATCATTGTGGCATAATACCTCCTTTGATGAATCATTTTGAGGTAAAAGACCTTTCAGTTTCTAAAGATCCAGAAGTAGCTCAGAACTGAGGAGAAATCATTTTGTATTTTCTGTAAACTTGAAAAAATTTTGTTTCTGAACAGCATGCCACCTTCTGCCAGATTGCACAGATTTCTGGTATGTTTTCTGTAGGGAAGAGGTTGCTAGAAATTGAAGGTTCCTGGCCTCAGGACTAAGAATGTCTGTCTCTTCTGCTAACAGCCTCTTTCCTGTGAGTAGTTATTTAGCAGGTCATTTAGGGACTGGAACCTCCTGAGCTCTTTGCAACTGCTCAGCAAGATTAGTTCTGCTCCTTCAGAACAGAGTTTAAAAAAAGAAAAAAAAAAGTAAGATTCCTGTCTGATTCAGAACCAACCGAAATTTCAAGTAATTACATTTCCAGCAAACCTCAGCCCTAGTTTTGGCAGGCTCTACAGTACAGGCAAGGCAAGGAATGAAGCTCATATTCTTTTACTGACTTTCTTTTGTAATGAAGCTCATATTCTTTTACTGTCTTTCTTTTGTAATTCCAGTGTAGAAACTTCACCTGTGCAACACACTCAGCAAACAACAGGGGAGGTAGCTGAAAAACAATAGGATGAGACTTCTGTCATTGTAAGCAATGAAAAGTACAGGTAGTAGCAGGATGAAAGAGAGAAGACACTTAAATACACAGTAAGATTTTTAACTTGGTGGGAATCCTGTAGTTTGATTTGTGAAAGAACAATTTTGGTGGATAAAATTCTGTTACTTTATGATGTTTGTGGCTCAACATTTGCCTTTTGCTTGGCTAGGCATGATATTGTTTTCCAGCACCTATATTGCTGCCTTCTATGTGAATAGCAAACCTCACAGTTGGAAAACATCAAAATCTTTTTTCTCTCTGACTTCAAGTAATTTTTTTTCTTAAGATATTTCCTTCAGTTTTGCCAAAATGAATCCTAAGTATTTTTCAATGTATGGGGAGAAAAGTTAGAAAATTAAAGTTTGATTTGTTTTTTTAAGAACAAAAGGAAGAACTGGGAAAAATATCTATGGCTGTAATTCTTTAAAAACTAGTTGTAGTTTCCTGAACAGTCTTTTAGTTTAAATGTTAAAGAGAGATTGTGTCTTCCTCAGAATCTTTCTTTCTGTTAGGTCTTCCAGCAAAAGTGCTGTCTTGTGAGATGGAGCCAAGGGAAATAAATTTATTTCTGCAGAAAACTGTCATAAAATAATCACTTTTGGAATATTGAATATGACTTTGGACACTATAAGACTGACTTTTTTTCAATCTGGCTTTCTTGGAGTAAGTCATGTGCAATCCCATTAAACTTAATGGATGAAAAATAGGTATAAGAGAAAAGAAAATTAGAGACCCTTAATGTTAAGTGCATCTAGAAGCCCTGAGGTGGTGCAACAGAAGGTACCCAGAGAGATATGAGGGTTTTAAAGAAATCCAAGGGACATAATTCAGATGAAGGGAGACTGTGGGATTACCTCATGGAGGAGTAAGTTAAGGCCAAATTAAACAAATTTAGCAATGAGTATTTAATGATGGAATCAGAAATTTTTAAAGTTTCTTACCATCCCAATGCAGCTCTGTCTTTTTGTCTGTTACCAAGTTTAATTTTAAAGATATGGGAATCGCTATTGGAATTACAGAAATCACCTTAATGAGATAAACCACAGGGAACCTATTGTTTCCTCTGTTAAATTAAATTCCATCTATTTAGTGGGATGATCAACATTGGTCAAGCTGCTTTCCTGGGGTCATATTTAACTCTAATTGCTCTGTCACTTACAATTTGCAATATTAATAAAATAATCCAAGGTACAGGTTACTTACAACTAGCAGTCTCTTTTTATCTTCTACTATAGCAGCCAGGAAATTAACATTTTGTTTACAATTTGAAGGTCTAATATAGTGATTTAAAGGCTTCAACAGCATGGAGTGAAATGTAGACAAGTATCTTTCTGACAGCAGCTAATATATTTCAGTCAGTCCTGTTCCAGGGCAAGAAATATTTTATATAAATATGTCTGATTTCACTCCAGAGACTGTTAAAAAAAAATGTATATGAAATTGTAAAACAAATGCTAACCTTCTATCTTCTGTCCCAAAACATAACAAAGACGAATCCTAAGGATAGCAAAAAATACCTTCATATCAGATAAGCATGCTTTGCTTAAGAAAACTAATTCCTGTTTTAAATACTTGGGCTTCTTTCTGCTCTTAAAGTGAATTTGCAGTATACCTGCATACCCCTCCCAGTGACCCCTTAGCCGTGCTGACATGATTGAGATCGAACTCAGGCTTTTCTCTTTGACCTTTGTGGATTTAAATGCTGTCAGTGGCATCAGGAACCCACAAAATGAGATAATCTTGTTCTCCTAGCCTGCAAGTACACTGAGACAGACCAGCAACTTCATCAAAAGATGCAGGGGAATAGTAACAAGCTGACTAGTGCCCAACCTGCATGCTAAAAGCCATCCACCCCAGAGTCAGAGTGCCCAGGACTCTGTACAGCGTGACAACCACTTGCTTGACTCAAACTAAGAGAGGTCTTTTGCAGAGTCTCCCTGTTGAGCTGCCTGCTGAGGACGCAGCTGTAGAGACGGTATTGCTGGTACCCCGTAGCAAATGCTCTTGCCCTCGGCTTGTCCTCCTCCTAGGACGGGCTGTTCTGACTCAAGAGTCCTCCCAGGGCTTGCTGGCCCCAAAGCAAGAGACCTTGACCTCATCCTGCCCAGAAATTTCCTGTTACCTTTATTTCAAACAAAGCCAGGCGAACTGGAGTTCCTACGCAAATAAGAAGAGCTTCGCTGAATGGGGAATTCAGGGCTGAGATCTGATTTCCATTTTTATTCTGTTTCTCGCTCCTGTCTGCCAAGTAGAAGAGGTTTGTTCTGCATCCTAATGAAGAGTCTAATCCAACTGACAAAACTGTATAAACTAACTCCTTGCTGTAGCCTTTGATGTTGCTAGGGCTGGCCTTACTGTGTGCCAACAGGCCTCTGAATATAGCTTTCAGGCCTTTCCCCACTGCTGATATAATCCACTTCCATCCTTTTTGGCCCCATACATCTGTGACTTGGGCTACTTCTTAGGGATGTGCTCATCCTATCAGAGTGACTGATATCTAAGACAGGGAGGAAGCATTAACATCCCACCAACCACACCCCGCCCCCTGTTCTGCTGTGGGGGAAAGGAGCCCAGCTGTCAGTGCTTGGCATAAGCTAGACAGAGTTTGAAACCCAGCAGAGCTTAGGATGAGGCACTGGGGAAAGGTTCTGGGCATTAAACCTAGTTTTCTTACCTAACCATGGGCATGTAACACAGAGTCTTCTAACAGAACACTTGGAGGTTTTTTTTAAATTTTGTCAGAAAGATTCTCAGTAATAGATTTCAAGGAGTGCCATAATCACTGTATAAGTGTTTAATTATACATTATATCAGTGAATAATCACTGGTGTATACTGAGCCACCATTTGCAGGTCACATCCTTACCTACACTGCATGATTACAATGGAGAACTTCAGGTATAACCAAATAAGGCCCCTGAGTTCTTTCTTGCCACGTTGTCCTGGAAATCACTCCTGTTCCAGTTAGGGGAAATGTTCCAAATAGAAATATGAATCTTAATTTCCTTGCTCCTGGGGCTGTCATTGGGAAGGTTTGGGTTTTTTTTTTTTTTTTTTTGGTTGTTTGTTGGGCTTTGCTTGGTTTTTCCAGTGGAAAAATGTTTGTAACAGCTTTTTTTAAAGGGACAGAGTTCTTCCTCACTTGGATCAAGGTCACATATTTTTGGTGGCTATGCCAAAGTGATGAGATTAATGCCACTCCTTCTCCACCTCATTTCCACTGTCCTCCCTACAGGCATATATGTATGGGATGGGAAATAAAAACCCTGCTCCTGCTGTTGAAGGACATATATACCTGGAGCTGCTAAGGAATAAAGGCTAATGGCCATTGTCACAGTTACAATCCAAGGGTTCACCTGCCTTGAGACCCACACAAAAAACTTTTCACTAAATATGGAAGTTCTCAGGTTTTGAAGATCCATCAGGGGCTTCAGGCTGAAGCTTAACCCTTTAGCCTGTCATGCAGCAGCTCTGTAGTGTGAACACAGGATGGTCTCAGAGGTGGCTGTTCTCCAGAACCTTCCTGGAACTGCCTCTGAGAGGCAACATAATATGGAGAGGTTTCAGTAAGTCACTTCAGAGTTCAGTTCTGGTGGCGTAATGCCCTTTGTTTTACTGAGCTGATCAGAAGAACACTCTGGTTCTGCAGGTCTGGTCTGCTAGGATGTTATCCTTGCTTCCCCATCCTGCCTCACAGCATACTCACGGCCCCACTGGATATGTCTTTCTAGGAGAATCATGTGTTTACAAGGCAATCTGTATTGGTTAGTGCCTAGTGCAGGAATTGGAAGGGCTTGGGTTGAGATGGAGGTAGAGATTTCTGCTCCCAGTTTGCACTTCAGTATATTTCCTGGATATGATTATATCCATTGGTTAGAAGGATGTTGGAACTGCTCACACTGAAACTGCCAGACCACCAAACATTACGTCTGATGCTTTAAAATAACCTAACATCAATTTCAGGTTGTCTTAATTCTCTGAAAAATAAACTAAAGCTGTGCAGCTCCTGTTAAACAAACAGCCAAGATGTCTCGTAGGCAGACAGAAACACCTAATGGAAAAATGATGTTGATGGCTGAGGATGGATATTGCTACAAACATCTGAAGCAGCCACTAAACAACAGCTGCTTGTAAATCAACCTGCAAAAAACTGGTCCCTAGGACTGGTGTTTCCCTCGGTTCCATCAGTAAGACTCTTGGATTGGGTAAGTCATGCACTCTCTGGGAGGAAGGTTCTCATACCATTTAACAGTGTTTGATCTCATAATACTTTTACAGTGTTTTGAAACTCCAGTGAGTAAGTGTCACTGACAGCAAGGCTGAAAGGGACAGAACATCTGCTTTACTGACAACTCCTCTTGTCCCTTTGTTATTCCCTCAGAGTCAATTAACTAGCCAATTTTTTTAGTTTTTCAGAAAGTGAAATATATCTGGTAAACCCCATGGTATTCTGCCCAGAGGATAGCCCCAGGCATTGCTACAATTTAAATAAATAAGAAAGTGTCTCCTTGTTAATGTAATCTATCCAAGGATAGGCCTGCCATGGGAAAAGAAGTGTATTAAGTATATTCATAGGGAATCTCTACTTGCCCATCCCAAAACAATATTGAACTTTTTCCTCAGTCTGCTAAGACATCTTAGAGATAAATCTATCCAGGATTCTCCCTGGTATGACTTGCCATGTGGAAGGATGAATCGGTGTCAAGAGGACAGGCTGGACCAAGCTACATCCCAGGTATTTTTGCCACACTGGATGGAACAAAGATAGTTTTGCCTGTCATTTCACCACTGAATCACTTAGGAGGCTGAGTCTCTCTGACAAGCCTCCTCTAATGCATGGCATAAACCAGCTCTTCAGCACAGAATAACTGCATGCAGGCCAAAGACCAGTCTGCAGCACTGGCACACTTCAAGCTCACCCCCACCTTTTGCAAAGGTCACAGAGTATGGGGGTCTGGCATACAATTGTTAAATTGCTGATGGAGATGCTTTTTGCCTCTGAGCTGAGCATGAGGAGATGTAACTTTGGGGTTTTTTGGAGCTAGAACTGAGAGAAGAGCCCAGAGTAGATTATAGATTTAGGATCTCTGCCTGTATCAACCATTCATCATTTTTGGCCAGCTAGCCTCCCTCACCTGCTTCATCACCCTTCTAATCCTCTTCCCCATTACTGGACCCCTAGAAAAAAAAATACTCAACTCTAAAAATACTTAATAGTTTAGAAAAAAACATTGGTCTTCTGAACCAATGAGTGAAGACTACACCTCTTCTTAGAATTCTACAAATCACCTCAGAAAAAAAGGACTTAAACCTCTTCCAAAGGTGGTATTTTACCTTAAACTATTCTCTGATTTCTACCCTCAAACTACCTGAATGACCATGTCAGATAACCCTTGCACAAGTTCCAAAACAACAAATAAAGTTGATAACAGCCCCCACCAAAACCATCCCTACCCCACAAGAATAAAACAGCTACACCACTAAAATCTGATTGAACAGAAAACATATCCCACTATCAACAGCAGCCACCCCAAACTTTCAGCATTCAGTAAAGTCCCCCAATAACTACCTCCAAGAACTGAAACAAGATCCACACCGTAACAACCAATTCCCCCAAGTCTCTGGAAAAGGATCTGCCACTAAAGACAAGGAATAAACATAATCCACTGACATTCCACCCAAATAAACTATAAACAGCACCAATGACACAAAGGAGACCCACAAACTCAACAACCATCCACACCCTGCAATAGATGCCAGCACCAAACCTTCCTCTCCATAATACAGTGATGGCTGAGATGCAACTGCAAACCCTCCCAAAACAAAGCACAACCCTAAGAAAAATACAAAATAGGTCAGAATTGTTCCTGCTTGGCCTCTCTCCAGTGTCTATGGCCTGAAAACACGTCGTCATAAGCTTTAATTGCAGAAACCCTCCCAAAATACAATTTTTTTTTCTTCCCCCTCCTACCCCTCTGTTCAGTCCTCTCTGAAGACTGCTGATACACTGCTTGTACTTCTGGGGTGCAAGCATACAGACTGCAGCTCTTGCAGGGCTTTGGGGTAACCTTAAAACTACTTTGAAAGCTTGCTGAAATAATCAGCATTCTTCAACACTGACTGTTTTGTTCTTTCCCTTCCCCATCCCCCCAAGTTCATTAAAAGACTTTGTTCCTCCTTGAGGATTTTACACTCAAACATCTCCGAGGCAGCTACCTTACACACTTCCCTTCATGGGAATAATTTCATTGTCTTCCACACTGTTTGCTGGTGATGCAAAACACTGCCAAGGCAGAATGGCCCCAAGAGGCAGGAATGATGACAAAATTGACCAGGCAGAATCCCACTTGTTCTTTCTTATGACTCCCACTCTCCACTTTGGTTTCTTCAAGAGCTCAGAAACTGCATTTCACAGCCAATCAAATTGCCCTGCTACTTCCTTTGTACTCTTCTGCTTTTTAGTTCCCTTCATTTTCTTTTCCCTATACTCTCATCTCAACATTTGGTAATTTCCATCTCATTTTCTAAAATGGGCAATGCCAGATCTTCCTTCCTGTATGAAATTCAGCTCAGACCCCTGCAAAAGGCTGAATGAAGTATTCTGTCAGCTATGCTAGGGTGAATCTCTGTCATTAAATATTGTTCTCTTGTTTCAGTTAATGTGCATTCAGAAACAGTTTTTCACAGCAATATGCATTTGTTTAGAGTGCCTTTTTCATCCAGTATTGCCTGGGCTTGTCCCTGTTTATCTGGAAAGATGACATCTCCACAATGAAACACCTCAGGATTATTTACTCTCTCATTTGTAATTTGATATAATAATAAGCATATCCACTTCTTTCTTGCCCTACAGTCTTCCCCCTGAGCAGACAGTGCCTCCCCTGCAGCGTGATATTGTGATGTTTTCCAAGGGACACGTTAGGGAACTTATGATAAATATTAGGTCTTGCTACTGATAGAGAAAATGAATGTTGAAGATTGTTAGGATTTCATTCACTCCAGTATCCCATGCACAAACAGGTCCAGTTGTATAATTAAATAGGCCATCCAAGTACCGGAAAGATTGTATCCAGAGACACAGCTTTCTAAGGGCTAAGAACAATGCTGATAAAGATCAAGTGGCTAATTGTAAGCAACAGCCTCCAAATTGCCTCCGGATGAATAAATCACAGTGAGTGATCCAAGCATATTTTCTCATGGATACGGTCTCATTCACAGAGGCAGGGAACTAGAAAACATCAGGGGCTACTTCCAATTGGCTGGAAGGGAATGAAAAGATTTGGAGTTCAGTAGGGATTACGTCATAATTTTGTGTAATTATTCCTAGCTGGTGAAACTACTGCAAAAGGAAAGAGGCCCAGAGAGCACGACTGGAAACCTACTCTCTGGTTCTTGGAGCTGGTTGATCAGCTGCTGCTGTTATGATTTCCTTTGACATTTCCAGGATTAATGTGAGGACTGGCAAAATGCAACAATGAGAGGAGATTTGAACTTCCAGGACTCTTTCATGGGGGATAAATTAAGGCCAAAGATCTTTGTAGTGAATAGTCTGCCCCAGCACTTCTGCATGAGCTGTGGCTGGAGCTGGGCATGGAGCTGGGAGGATGTGTCCTGGGACATCACAAGAGGCATGAAGGAGGGTAGAGTGTTTCCTCTCTTTTGGAACACAAGTGACTGAGGGCAGAGATAGTTTATCAGAAATCCTCCCTTGCCAGCAACCTAAATGGAAGCTACTGCAATGAACGGGGATACTTTTGGGGAATAATTGTTACTCCTTCAGGACTTGTATTTGACACTGAAGGCCAAGTTCCTGAGGGACATTTGCTCTTTTAGCTATTGCAATCACCATGACATGAGCACTTTTGTGGAGCTTAGCCTTGGCTAAGTGCCTGTGATAACACAGAGGTTTGAGGTTCCTCTGAGGCCCCTGCCTAGAGCCTCCCCCACTCATTGCTGAGTCTGTGGTGACAGGCATGACCAAGTAGAGCAGAGCTCCTTTGATATGTGGCTGTAGCTGTTCAGAAAACATTGCCATCACTCTGAACACCTTTTTATCACAGTAGTTTCCATGACCTTTCCTGTACAGGATCTACTCTAGTGTTTCCAAGCATTTTTTCTCTGCTATGAGAGTGTTGCTTTAAAAAAAATTAATTTTCAATCCAAACCTTAGCACTCTAGGCTTTCCTTGTTCACCCCCTTCTAATTACTGGTTCTAAAAGTTGCAGTCACATTCTTTTTTCACCCAAAGTGCAGAGCCTGTCAGTTCTAAAAAGTAAAAGTTCTGAGAGGAATCAAAGAAGACAAGCGAGCATTCTAGTCATCACCAGCCCCCTCAGACACAGCCCGTGTAAACACACACCACCCCCACAAAGCATTTTCTACAGAGTCCTGACCAAGACCACCTGTCCTCCAAAGCTGTTCAGCTCCCAGCAGTCTGTTCCTGCTGTGGGGAAGAATGAAGATCACATTGCAAAGCTAATGCCATCGAGCCTCTCTGGCTCCCATTCACATGGAGCTCTTGCCAGAATCTGGAGCAGAACAGCTGGGCTCCTTAGTGTGGCTTCTTAGTCATCAGTGCTCTCCAGTGTAGGAGAGGTGGGACGTTCAGGGAGGTGGTGAAAAAGATGTTAGTTACCTTATGCTGGATCCTGCAGTGTTTGCTCCATTTATTCAGGAGATGTAGAGCTGAGAGTTGTTCTGGAGAGCAGCATCACAAGATGCCAGGCTCTTTCCTGAGTGTAAGCACCACCACTGTGAGTTGAGCTCCTTGTAGGAACAAAGCCTGTGCTGAAACAACTGAAGGCTCGGGGAGAGTGTCAGCAGTGTCACGGAGGGGACATTCCCATCGCAGTTTACACAGCTTGCTCTGTGAGGCACTACAAGGCCTCACGAATCCAGTGTTGCTATCAGCAGACTTATGATGTGTCCATGATCCCAGCGTGCAGAGAACCTTGAAGGCAGAAAGGAGCCAGATAAGAACACTCCACTCCTAAAGAATCAGTCTGGAGTCAGGGTTCCTGCCTCATTGTGTGTATGACATATTATGTGAAGGTCTCTCAGGCCTGAGCAGAGAAGAGTGCAGAGCCACGCTGCCTCAGGATGGCAGGATGGCCTGACACCTCCCAATGCAGACTATTTTATCAAATCCATTGCCAAACTCATATGCTGGTTTGAAAGCCCTGTGCACTGCTTATGAGAAGCAGTAGAAAAGCAAGTCTGAGCACTCTGAGCCATGGCCTCCAGGAATCCCTCACCTCATTCCCTCTTAGAGGATACAGCCATTCTAAAAATATTTTGACAGCCGATGTCCTTATGCTTTTGGCTAAAGTTAGTCTCTGTGGGCTTATGTGATAGGCATTAACCATCTCTGGCTGCTATGCCAAGCTGCAAAAGGAGGATGTCTCAGGAGAACCATCTGAGTCCTCCCCCATGGCAGTTCTTCTCTGCCGGCAAACCCTGTGAGAACCTGGGGCATCCTCACCTTGTGGGTGCATGCTGGGGAGAGAAGGGATAAGCACAGGAATAAATGGTATCAGACATTTGCATGGACCGACAGAGCTCGTGGGCCAAGATTAGGAAATAAGCTCTTAGTGAAGACTACAGATTCTGTAAGTCTGAATTCAGAAGAGCTATTTACACGTGGGATTTTGCAAAGGGAATCACAATACCCAGCGGTAGCTGTTAAGCTGCTTATGGCTGGGTCCCTCCTTAACTCAAGTGCTTTGTGTTCAGACACTCTGAACTATCTGCTCCCATATGGCTCCATCACCTTTGGACAAAACCCCGCCGCTGAGAATAATATGTAGATTACAAAATGGTATAATTATTTACTGCTGATTTCTGCACAAAGTCAGATCAGTTTAAATGTAAACATAGTAAGAATATCAGGAGATGACAGGACTGTTCCTAGCTCTGCCAGTCACTCACTGCTTGCCTTCACGTAAATCACTTGATAACTCCCTGCTGTAGCATCCCCAGCAGTAAAATGCAGATATGCTAATGTTATAAAAAATTTTGGAGAAAGAAAGATTACTGTTGTATAATGATACTCAGGTAATCTAAACAAAACTTAAACCAAGGAAAAGAATTCGATCAAATCAGACTTACAGTCAAAACATCAAACATGATGGGATTTTCCACCATTGACTTCAGCAGGCTCGGATGTAGGCAGCCTTTGCAAATATCAGTGAGCTGTATGAAGTTCATGTAGGTGGAGCTTGCTGGGAGTTTTCTGTTATAATGGTTTCATAGCAGTAAATTTCAAAGAAATTTGTATTTTCTGCTGGATTTCACTTCCACATACTCTGCATGTTGTGTTGTCTCCAGCAACAGGACCTTGGAGCCATGTTTCTCAGGCTTCTAGGCCCTCTGGCTCCAGAGCACTTGTTGGCCACTGCAGTGAAACCATGAAACCTCAAAGCTCAGATCCAAAATCCTGATGCTCAGAACCCCTGTGCAGGCGTTTTTCTGGCTCAGGGGCTGCTGTGACTTCTAGCAACATGCAGGGTAATGTCAGCATTCACTGGGGAAAAATAATGTAATTTAGGCTTCCTCCAGACAAAATGTCCTCTTCTTTTGAGGATAGTTATTTACATTTCTTCAGTTTCAGTCTATCAGTCTTTCTCTGACAGTCATTAGACTGCTTTGGGTAGCATGGTGGCCCCAGGGGTTCCAGTGTAACTCCATAACTCTCTCTTTTACTGCAGAAAGATGCTAGGATTCAAAACAGCAGAAGCTGCTCTATTCCCCTACTGGTTACCAAGTGCAGTTTCTGTGACCGTTTTCAGTGCTTGGCCTCCACTGAGCACACCAGCACACCTTATGCAAAAGCAACATTACAAGCACCTAGAAAAGCTCTGTGGCCCCTAACACAAGAAGGATGTGGACCTGTTGGAACAAGTCCAGAGGAAGGCCAGGAAGATGATCAGAGGGCTGGAGCATCTCTCCTATGAGAACGGGCTGAGAGAGCTGGGGTTGTTCAGCCTGGAGAAGAGAAGGCTCTGGGAGGATCTTCTAGCAGCTTTCCAGTACCTGAAGGAGGCTACAAGAGACCTGGAAAGAGACTTTTCACAAGGGCAGATAGTGATAGGACAAAGCAGAATGGCTTTAAGCAGAAGGAAGGTAGATTTAGGTTAGATATCAAGAAGGAATTCTTTACTGTGAGGGTGGTGAGGCACTGGAATAGATTGACCAGAGAAGCTGTGGATGCCCCATCCTTGGAAGTGTGCAAGGCCAGGCTGGAAGGGGCTCCAAGCAACCTGGTCTTGTGGAAGGCTCCCTGCCCATGCCCGGGAGTTTGGACCTACATGACCTTTAGGATCCCTTCCAACCCAAACACACTATGATTCTATAAAAAATGTTCAGAGCTATACTACATAGGCCAAATGTGCTGTATACATTAGCATGGGTCAGCCTGAAAGCCAAACTCTGGCTTGGAATATGCAACAAGATAAATTTCTTCAGAAGTAGCAAGATTAAAAAATTTTGTAAGCAAATTAAAAACAAAATTCCATGCAAGCTCTTGCACCTAATGTCATGGAGGGACAAAAAGGGAAATATAAACCTTTTATTAGTACCAGCAGTGAGAAATGAGATTTATTTCAGGCATCCAATATATTATTGAAACGTTGTGCAGAATTTAGAGATAATAAATTATATGTAGGAGGGGGTATATATTATTTAACAAAGTGGGTGAGAGCAAGGCAGCAGAAAAAAATAGTGTTCATTTAATGAAGAGACTCTGGGACAAAAGCAAATGATAATTCCATCAAGCAAGATTTGAAGGATATTGGAGAGAGAAAAGTGTAGCTCAAGAGATCATCTAATTTATCTCACTGGTGATAAAATGAGCCTGAAGACTATTTCTAAATGGCAGATAATTCTGATCTGAGGAATGTCTCTTACATATAATTTAAAAGGGAAAGGAATTGGTACTGTTATTATTAATAATAGAATATTTTACTAAAAAATTCAGGAACTTACTGTTCCTCTAGTCAAGGGACCTACATGACCTGGAAAGTTATCCATGAAATGTGAAGCCATTTTAATGTTTCATATGGGAGAGAAATTGTTTTCTTTTTCCCAAGACACCAAAGTAAGAGGCAAGAAATATAATAAGTTTTATCAGGAATGTGTGAGTTTGTGATATATACACTTGAGGCAGCTCTGGTTTTTATTATCTAACAGCTGGGCTGTCACAACAGAGCATTTCTGCCAGAGGAGCCTGTAACCACCCTATCATATACCTTCCTCCTTTGCTCTCTTATGAACTGTACAGAGCTGTATCAAGCCAAAATTCACCTCAAATCCTAAAGTGGCAAGGGTTACCTACATGCCTGTGAAGATTAATTGTGGAACTTCCCAGAAACAACACTGTGTAGCAAAATATGGAAAAAATTAAAACAAACAAACAGAAATCTCTCAGCTCATGATGTGTTTGCTGATGTTGCTATTCCCTACAAAGTCTGTTCTATTTTTTTTTTTTTTTAGCTGGAGTGTCAGTTTTCAAATGATGAGACTCATATAATTTCTACTTACATCCTACTATGCCTTTCCAACATTTGTCAAGGAGACCTTTATAATTTTTTTTTTTGAGTAAGAATTATCCTGTTCCTAATTTCATCCTGCTTGAATATACCTCTCTGTCCTCCTTTAAACATTTTAATAGATCCTTTCTGTTTTTAGGTTTTCAATTATAATAGTTTTTAACTTTTGCATGAGCAGGGTGGTCATTCTTAGCTCTTAATCACTCTCAGCATTATTTTCCCCTAACATTAGTTTCACCTTTCTAGATATAAATTCACCAGGATCTTTATAGATCTGATGACATCCTGGCAGGAAGAATGGGACCAGCCTGACCCTCATGGAGTCTCGGGGTTGCTCAGATGTTTTTTGACAGAACTTGAATGAATGTCTTTTTGACAGACAGAATGAATGTCTTTCTTATTTGGCTGTCCATTACCACCTCATAGTAGAATTCTGTAGACACCTAGTCCATTTTCTGGGTGTGTTGAGTCCAAGAGGAAGGTGTAGAGGTCAAGCACTTGACACATGTCCAACTTGCCCCAAAGGTAGGAAGTCAGAGTCAGAGGTCAGTAGGAATGTTATTGGGTTTTTTGGTTTTTTTCATGTGGAGCAGAGCAGTTTAACTGGTGGCCTAATGTCTTGGGGTGACTTTGTGATGTGCATGATGTGAGCTTGAATGGTTCAAGCTCATGGAGTGCTCCTGGCCAGCCCACCTCCTGCTTCCCAAGGAAGTGCTGTGCAAACAGCTCGTAGCCCTGTCTGTGCTGTAGCAGTCAGGATGGAGCAGGCACAGGTAGAGCTGGGGGTGGATACTAGCTGGGATGGGGATGGCTGGAGGTCAGTGAGAGCAGGGAGGGGCATCCAGCCCTCTCTGCTGGACCATGCAGAGAAGGAGGACTGATACTCAGAAATACTCAGTAGATGGCAGGATAAGGTCCATCCCGCCTATGCAAGGGAATCTGAAATCATATCAAATACCTTAGAAAGCTTAGAAATTGAAGAGAAGTGGGTCAGATCATGTGGTTGGATTTTATAGCTAATGTGTATCCAGAGGGCAGAGCTAGGTATGAATGACATTTACAAAATGTTCTTTTCCTTTCTTTTTGACTTCTGAGAAATGTCTGTTGGAGAGTTGGATTTAGTTGTACACCAGGAGAGAATGTTGAAAGACTTCAATAAAATATCTCAAACAAAGAAGGCTGTCTGAAAATTCAATGGAATACACTGCACATTCTGAGAGATGTAAGAACCAGACAAATTCACTCTTGATGGGAAGCTATCCACAAAAAAATAAGATAGACTTGGATGAAACACATGGGGGCTAGGATTCCCTTCATAATAACTCTTCAACACTCCATTGCCTGAAGTGTTCACAAGTAAAGGGAAAAGGTGCAAAAGAGCTCCCTGAAACATATTATGTGAAAGGGATAAAAGGCAAGTCAAGCTGAGGAAGAAAAAACCTATGGAGCTCAAACCAAAGCAGTAGAAGCAGGTACTGGAGTAACTGTATGAGACTTTCAGACTAGATAATATCGCTGAAAACAGAGAGCTCAGCTGTGGGACTGAAATGCAGGGAACATCTCAAGATTCAAAACCACATTTAATTTTTAGAGAGAAAGAATGAGCCTACAAAATGATCCATAGAAAAAAATAAATGGAGTGGCTGTGCCTCCAGTGGCAAATTTTCAAGGATAGGACAGATGATGAAGGAAGACCCTGTGTTACGAGAGAATAGACAACCAGTAGCTAAAGTCATGGGTAACAAAAGGGACACTTCTAGTAATAATACTAAGGTGTTTTGCCATCAGAGAAACCCTACAGTGGCTCTGTGACACAAGTGGGTATGAGCTAATGCTTGTAACATCCCTGTGATGAAAGGGGTGCTCTCATTTGTCACATACAGCAGAGGAAGCAGCCTACCTATGACCACATTTTTTTAGCTATGATTAGATCTCATGACCTTCTGCCTCCATGTCCTCTGCTCTAGGCCATAGTTCAGTACTAAATGAATCTGTGTATGAAATACTGAATTTACATCATAAATAAAACCAGAGTTGTTCCAGCTGGCTCACAGGGGCACAGAGAATCTAAAGAAAGTCTGGCAACAAACAAATCAAAAGGACTAGAAGCTCAATATCTTAAGCACTTAGGGACTGAACAAGAACAGATACTTACGGTTAGTTAGCAAGTGTAGCTTGGTGAATTTTTTTCCAGGATGGACCTAGAACACAAAAGCACCAAAATATTTGTTCAGCAGAGTTGGACTGGACCATAGGCAAAACAGAAAACCTCTGTTTATGACAAAAAGTAGAAGTATGAGTGGTGGACAGATGGTTCATCTAATTTTCTCATTTGACAAACTGAGTGTGGCTTTACATTGAAAGAGAGAAATATATATGTAGGGAAGTGGATTGCTGCTCAGAGAAAGATATGGAGGGAATGGCTGGGAATACACAGATCATGAGTGGGAAGATAACTGTTCCCAGAATTTAAAACACCTAGAAATTCTATGTTCCCATTATTTATGTTTCATTTACCTATGTGTTTGTGTATACACATACCCACCTATATATGTATGTATATCTTTGTACTTATATTTCACACGAGAAACATCAAGGGCTAGGAATGAATTTTTTAAAAGTTTTGTCAATATTCATTTGCTAATGATGACATTGATGCAGAATACTTGGAGCCAAGATGAAATGTAGAGCTCCCATAACTGGATGTGTTTTGATTAGGAACATTATAGTCCAAGCCCCTCTCTAATGCTTAATTGGTAGACAGTTTTTCTTGCCAAGATCTTTGCTCACTAGTGCACAAATGCTTCTTCTAACTTGTTTGATGTCTTCTTTCTGTGAATCATGGATGGCCCACAATCCATATAAACAGGCGCATTTGTGTCTGCTCTGTGTTAAGGATTAAAGGGCAGAGGACTTTGAAAAGTTTTTCTTCTGAAAGTTTTAAATATCAAAATTTGGCTGCAGGTTAGCAAGCAACTGGCTATGAGGCAAAACAGAAAAGTCAAATTCTAAATGCATAAAATAGGGATGATCTCTTTAGCATTGATCTATCTATTGTCAGCAGAGTACACAGGTGACAGGTAAAAAACCCATATGCCTATCTAAGTCTTGCACTGAATTCTCTCCCATGCAGTTTTTCACAATGAATGGCCCAAGCAAAGTCAGAGACAAAGAGATGGGTAACTGTGTAGATAATAAACCATGTGTTTCCTACATTGCCTACAGAAACACACTTGTAATTTCTACATACAGTAAACTGGCCTTTAAAAGTGTAAAAAGTGACTTGGAGAAGGTAAATAGGGCATGGACATTCTCTGCCTGATAACAAAGAAAGTACAGCATAAAAAAAAGCTATCAGGTGGCAGGCTAGAAACAAAACTAAAGAAGGCAGTGCATTTTTTGCACTTCACCTGTAGAACTCATTGCCACAGGGTATTGTGCACACCGAGTGTGTGGTTAAGTTTAGAAAATACTAAGACAAATAAATGTTAAAAAAAATATCAGCAGGGTATGTTATACCAAAAATACCGTTGTTGTTCAGGTAGTCCTTGAGCTTCAGACTTCTGGATGCTGATAGAATATGCCAGGAAAGTATTCTATATGCTTGTTCTGTTTTTATAGTCCTTCCTTCAAACCTACTGTTTACCACAACTGGACAGGTTTCTGTGCTGGGTGGACCTTAGCATGGTTGGCTTGATGCAGTCAGAGAAATCTTGCTTTTGATGCCTAATTTCTACTTTACTACTTGCAATAGTTATATAGACCATCATCTGTATTTTCCCAATAGAGAAAATCCTGTGGAAAGGGTAAATATCCTAGTTTAATAAATATCAAGGCTCCTTTTTAATGTAATTACATTAACGTTTGATTTACACAAATTATGATGCTTTGATATTTCTGAGATGTTATCTGAAAATCTATATAAAATGTAAAGAGGAATTTGAAAGAATTTCAGTGTAAGGCTTTTAAGGAGCTAGATTTTTTCTTGACCAAGCATGATAGTTCATTCACAACCCCTGTTAAAATGGAAAGTACTTCAAATACTAATATTCTGAACAAATGAGCCCTAATGATTCAAACACTTATGCACATGGTTATGTGACACTTCAGAGTAATCCCATTGCACCTAATGGATCTGGATAGGTTGAAAAGTGGGATGAAAGTGAGATGTAGGTGTGTGTAGAGCTGACATCTAAACAACTTTCTGAAGATCAGCATATACCGGTCTTATAATTTTGACTCCTGTGTCCATTGTAATTGGTTTTTCAATGTTCTAAGTAAAGAATCATCCTAACACAGTCCTGTTTTTGTAATAAAGTGGATTTTTTTGAAATATCTGAACTGTCAGTGGTGATGTGTAGGACTCCAGGTGCTCCCGCTCATGGTATTGTGGAAGGAGATGACTTTAAATACGGGGCCCGGGTTTACTTCAAGTGCAACGCAGGTTACAGCTTAAAAGGCAGCCGTGTTGCCTACTGTCAGCTTGATGGGATTTGGTCAACACATCATCCTGAATGTGGTAAGGTCACTTTAAGTTTTAATTCTTATCAAATATTTTGTCCAGTGTATTCCCATGAAACTAGAGTATCTAAATCTCACTTGAAATTTGGTAGGTCTGTGACATAACAGTCCTTTTGTCTTCCTGTCTTTAAAAAACAGTAGGAATTCTAATTTTACTCTCCTGGAACCCCAGCCTGCAAGACTTTTTTATATAAAGGTCTGACTGAAACATCAACTCACTGAAAATTAATAACCTCAAAGTCTTCAGGCATATATCCTTCTTACACAGAGATTGAAAATGTCCAGGACCAAAGCCAAGTGAGGAACATAGTGCAACAAAGAATAGTGACTTCCATTGCTCTGTATGTCTGACACCTTCTCTGCAGAAGTCTGGGGCACTCTGTGGAGGTGAATGGGGGCTTACTGTGTGAACACTAGACGCTTATTTCAACAGAATTCCCATCCTAGACAAAAATTGATTAAAAAGAAACTTCCATTCATTCTGACTGTGCAGGATGGCATGCCTACCATTCACACTGGTTCAGCTGTAAAATTCCTTCTTGTCATACAAAGAGACTTTAAATTTTCATTAGCTGATTTGCATTGCACAATTTCATTTCCATATTTCAGAATAATTAGTTTCAATTGATAAAGTATTTTTACAAGTGTGCTATGTCAAACAATGTACGTTTGCAGGGGGAGTATTGTAAAACAGCTGTATACAAGTTCATTTGAAAGAGCAAGCAATAGGTATTTTTCTATCTAGAGAGAAGTCTCCAGTTGCAGTAAATATAATGTCAGGATCATGCCAAGTCCCTGCTGCATGTTGGCCCTGGCTAAAGGTCTATAGAAAGAGCTGTCTCTAGACTTGGCAGTCACTGAAGTGCTAGGTCTCTCCTTCCCAGATGTTTTCTCTTTGTTTTTAATAAATCAAAAAGGTCATAACCCTGAACCTAAGGAAGAAGACAATTACTGTCAAAGTACTGAAATAAGAGAAGGCCTTAAGTGACTTACGTGGTCAAGCTTTTGGTCCGTTTGGAAACACGCACTCTGCTGATCAGATGATGCCTCCAGGCATCAGTGCAGAAGGCAACTTGCAAATAAAGCATTATTCTGTGGGGGATTCTCTGTAGCCTTTAGCTGCTATCAAGTTATCAGTCACTTATGGTTCACAAGTGAGAGAGCCTGCGAGGTACAAAGAAGGAAAATGGAGCCAAATAAAAAGGAGACAGGGCTCTCTGCTTTTCCCTTTCTCCTGGTTGAGAGGAAGTTCAGACATCCTTGTTTACTGAATATGACTCATGGAGAAGTATTTAAGTAGTTATATAGCCTATATAGCTAAAATCCAATGCTTGTAAAGAAAACCCTGAAATATTGACTTAGCTTGAATGATAAAAGCTAAAAAATGATAAACTGTTAAAAGCACATGCTCTTCATTGAAGTGGCATTATGTTATATTATTATACATTATTATTATTATATTATTAGTTATGGCTGGCTGTGTGTTTGCACGCTTTGCTGAGCTGGGCTCTGTCTGGTGGCACAAGGTACGACTTTGTGACAGGACAGGGCCGTACCTTTGTAACTGTGCTGATTTCACAGCCATTTAAATAAATGTCCGAGCGCTTTATGTTGATGCTTTTGTGAACTGAGGCTCAGCAGGCAGCTGATGATGAAGATATAAAACAATGATATCTCAGCAATGATATGAAGAGGTAATTTTGGATCAATTGATATGTCCCAGTCCTCTGGGCCCTCTGTGAGCAGCACCAACACCAGCTGTCTGAACTAGATGTTCACTGGTTATCATGCACTGAGACAATTACCAGGCAGAGAAATTAAACAGAATTTCATGTTACTGTTGTCCTGACAAGAAAACTGAGGTGAAATCCAAAGGGAAAAAAAGTACCTTGTCAGCTGCTAAATCGAAAGAGCAGAAGAGTTAAAAATGAACAAAAAATCATCTTCCAGCATCACATAGAGAATACTGTCCTCTAGATTTAGGCCAAAAATCTAAATTTATTGAGAAAAAAAAAAGAATTAAAAAGAAGTGGAAAATACTGGGAAGGAGGAACTAAAAGAGGCTTTATAGGCAGAATATAGCGTGATATTTAATTTTTATTGTCAGTAAATACATTCGTGGGTTCTCTTTCAATTCCTGTATTTCCCTGGATTATTGAGATATCTCTCTCAGTGCTAAGAAAACAAAATGCAACCAAACATAAAAGCAAAATTAAGTAGTCTAGTTTTATTATCCAAGTGCAGTGAAGTATTGAAAATACAGAAAAGGGAAAAGAATGCCAAGGGCCTGTTTCCTGCAAATAGTTTAAGTGCAGCCTTTTATGCTATTGAAGAAGCCTTGTTAATATTAATGGGACATTAACATCATCTAAAGTCAAGGTTCTTTTTCAGGATTGTCAGCTATTTCTTAAGGTTTTAACAATTTGTGTATTTTTACCAATTTGAGAATCTATGCTTTCAGTGAGACTAAAGTGTGTGTTATAAACAGACATCTCTATATTATAATTTCTTCTTTAATATTTGATATTTTCAAAGACAGGGATCCCAGATGGATCTTGAAAAGGTGTCTTTAATAAAGTGTAGATTGTTTAGTAACATCTGAATGAAATGCCAAGCAATTTGATGGGTGAAAATAATGAAGTGAACCTGATAAAACAGTTACTATCTTTTCCCCTTATCATTAGTTCTAGAAGAAAAAAACTGCTCAGATCCTGGTGGCCCACTCAATGGCTACAGAAGAGTAGTAGAAGACACTGGGCTCTTGAATGGACGCTATGCAAAAATTGGCACAGTCATTGCTTTCTTTTGTAACAACTCGTATGTTCTTAGTGGCAATGAACAGAGGACCTGCCAAGACGATGGAGAATGGTCAGGGAAGCAACCAATCTGCATAAAAGGTAGTTTACAAACTTTTTTACCACAACTCACAGACGCTGCTATGGTTTTACTGCATTGTATTTAATATCATTTGCACTCAACAAACAATCAATTTTGCTGAGAATAAGCTGTCTGGCTGATACCTGATACTGAGTTTGGTAGTTTGCCAGCTTTACTGGCTGCTATACTCAGAGAAGATGCCAATGATTCCAGAAGATTCCATCTTTAAACAGGGAAAGGAATGTTCCCTAGGACCCTTATTGTCCTCATTCTAGGACTGAACCTGCAGAGGATCAAAATCAAAGAAGATCAGGAGGGAATTGAAATCGAATGAAATAATTGTTTCATGAGACCGTTAACAATCAGTTGCTGTCATAGGGAATAGCTGTCCTCTCACAATCCTTTTAAAACAATGGGACCACTCATGAGTGCAAAAGGCAGAGCCTGTACATTGCAGCATTGAAGACATGATTAAATTATCTGTATTCATCAAAACACTGAATCACACCTTTAAATCCTTTGCTAGAAAGGGAATTATGCTCTTGACCTGGAGATATTCTACTAAGTGTGTATGAAACCCTGAGTGAATGAATGAATGAATGAATGAATTTGGGCTGGGGAACTACTAAATTCATTTTATGAAAGCAATTTCTTGACATAATGGATTTTTTTTAATCTGAAATGATGATAATATAAGGAAATATGTCTGTCCCCTGGGGAATTTGCTTTATTCTGTTGTTTTAGATGAAAATAATCTCTCCTTGAAGCATATAATCATCTGTTGAAAGCATCTTTATTGATGCTTACTGTGATACTGACATAATGGTTAACATATAAATCAATCACAAAGAACTAGATATTGTTAAATTATACAGAGCACAAGTGCTCAGGCATACAGATAAAATCCATCCTGGAAGGTTCCCTTTCTTCCACTCAGGGCAGCAGGACAGAGACCCTGGCAGAGTTGTTTGAACTGATAAACTTGAATATTTTATCCTATTCTTAAAGTAAGTACACTGAATGTCCAAAACTAGAAATCTTAGATCTCCTTTGTTATTTTATGTATATTCAGGTAACTCTGAGGTGTTCCTTTGAATCAGAGTCTGCAAGTCCTTCCATGAGTGCACAGACTCTTAGAAGTCCATAACATCCTGCAGCCTTTCTCTGTATGCCTACTCATTGAGATTAGCTGTGTGGGGCTACACAGATGGAAATTAAGTATTTTTATATATATTTCCATTACTGGAAATTTTGCTCTGACACAAAACCATCAGCCATAGTGGTGCAAGTCTGGCATTGAGACACACTGAATGATGGAAAAATCTTCCTCCATGTCTGAAAGTGCCAGTGCAGAGGATGTTCCGTAGCTTCCACTCTTGTAAATGGGATAGATCTTGTGGAGAAGTATTTTTACAAGGCTTTAGGTTTTAGGATCTATCTTTATTTTAATGCACGTAACTTAACTTCCTCTTTTCTTAATCCAGTCCACTACAGTTAGTGAGAGGAAAGGTTGGAAATGTGTATGAACCATAGCACTTGAGCTGTGAATGTGAAAAAGTACTGTGCAACATTATATTTTTTCTAGCCTGCAGAGAGCCAAAGATCTCTGACCTGGTGAGACAGAAAGTGCTTCCAATGCAGGTTCAGTCAAGGTGAGAACGCAATATCTCAACTACAGTTTGAAGAAAAAATGTGATTGCTTTTCCCCTCCTCTCCTTTTCACTCCATGTGTTTAGCCTGCCTGAGCAGCGATTCCTACAAATCCACTGATAACTGAGCAATGGGAGCTGCTGGGAGGGGAGGTCTCATGAAGCACAGGTTGCCAGCTGCTGGAGGCAGCCAGGAACAAATGCACGGATAGAGACGGGCAAACTACAGGATGATGCTGAAATTCTGCTTGCAAGCTTGTGACAGACTATGAGAACAGTCTAAGAACAGTTCCTTGGGGCTAGTGATGTGTGTTAAAATATGAACATGTGCCATCTTAGAGCTCAGGCAGAGCACAAGGAGAGAAGAGGGCATAAGCGATGCAATCTGCTCCCAGGAAGATACACCATCCAAAGCAATATAGCACAATGTATATAGGCTGGGCATGAGGGAGAGGAGGAAGCAGAGTAGGAGGGGAGGAAGGAATGAAAGATTAGACCCTTCCTGGGCTTACCCTTCTGATGATTTCTTGAAATAAACCCAATCTGAATTAGTTATGTCGCAATGTTCAGGTTCATTTTCGTCCAAGTAGTAATTTCTCATTTCAGGGTTATTTTTGAAGTACATGACTCATTTAATTTTAGATGTAGTGCAAGAACTGTCCTCATCTTTGCTCTTAAGAACAGTCAGATCAGGTCAGAGTAAAGGTCCAGCTCAAGCCATATCCTGTCTCTGGCAACAGCCAGTAGCAGATGCCTAGAGAAGATCTGAGGAACAAGGCAAGCATATACTTCCCAATCACTCTGCCACTCTCCAGGTCTGTGATGTATGATTGTAGAGATGGCACTGAGAAACCAAAGTGAGGCTTTAGTATCCATTAGGGGATTTTTCTTGCTTAAATTTCTCTATTAACTTTTGAACACAGGTCTTTTTAGGCTAAATGTTTCAGATATGAATACCAGCTGTATTGAGAGCCCATACATGCCTCCCATCCATAAGATGCCATGAGATGATGGCATCTCATGTTTGTGGACTGTTTTTAATCCCTTGAAGTAGAATCTCCATTTGATAGGTCAAATAGTGAGGCAAAGTCTGGATTATGCAATATTGCAAGTCACCTGTGAGTTTGGAATGGGACCCTGGCAGACTAAGTCTGACCACAGCAGCTCTCGTCCTTCTTCCAAAATACAAGAGACTTGCCATTGCTCTTGTTCTTAGTAACTTTACTTTCCTGTTATGTATCGCCCCACAGATTGGATACGGTGGAGGTGTCTGTGTCTCTCTCTGATAAAAAATGAAATCATCATGAGAAAAAAAAAAAGTCTTTTCTGGATGTAGGCAGTGCCAGAAATCTCAAGGGAAACTAATTTCCTGCTGAATTTTTCAGACATAAAAAGGGTTTTTTGTAGATATGAGCTTTTAAGCATTAGAGCAAGGGACGCATTCTAAAGGATAGAAATTGAAGTATGGCTGTAGTCAAGCTTATGGTCCATTTTTAAGCTGGTGCATATATTTATTTCTTAATTATGTGCCCTGTTTCAGCTAATCAGTACAATTTCTAAGTGGAAGCTTAGCGATTATGAAATTATAAAATCTCTGTGGTGAGGCAATTATCTCTGTTAATTGCTAAATCAAGCAACTTTAGCAACATCATTTAATCTGAATCAATTCCTAATACTGTCTATTAAAATATTCACTGGAGAAAAGATGTGCCTAGCTCCCCTCTACTGAGAATTAATTATGACAATGCCTAATTCAGGTGTAATTTCTTTATTTAAAAAATGGTATCTCAGTCCTTTTGTGAATGGAAAAAACTTCCACATTCAGAGGCAACCGATTGCAATTCAGAAGCTGTAAAATGAAAAAAGAGACACATATAGAATATGTATAAACATATGTGTAATTATATATGCGTGCATATATGTGTAAATAAAATAGCTGGGATGTAAATGGGACTATTGCTAAACTATGCTGGAATTATATTTTTTCCTTATTCTTTCACAAGCAAACTTCGTATGATTTTAAATGATACTTAACACAACTGGTGATAAAGTTATGGTAATGATTGCTTTTATAATATTATAATGATTGTGTTCTTTGTGCCTTGAAACAGAGAAACACCTTTGCATCAACTTTACTCTTCTGCATTCAGCAAGCAAAAGCTTCAAATCTATCCAACCAAGAAGCCAGCCCTGCCATTTGGAGAACTGCCCCCAGGGTACCAGCACTTGCACACTCAGCTCCAGTACGAGTGCGTTTCTCCTTTCTACCGCCGCCTGGGCAGCAGCAGGAGGACTTGCCTCAAGACAGGAAAATGGAGTGGGAGAGCCCCTGTGTGTATTCCAAGTGAGTCTCCAAGGGAAAAAAAATGTGCATATCTCTTGGGTGAATGAGGGAACAGGATGTGTGTTCATCTTAGATATTTAGGGAGTCACAGCAGCGTAGGCTGCCTATACTTCCAGCTGGGAGAAAGGAGCAATAAAGCTTGAAGGATATATCTGTCTTTTTATCCATCAGTAGAACTTGTGCAGTTGGTGGTAAAGTGATCAGGCTTTCAGCACTGTAATTTGCCATTAATTTTTCTACTCTTTTATGGAGCAAAAGGTGTAGATAGTGAGTCTTTCTTCTGATTTTAAATAGCTTTCCTACTACCACTTCGTGTTTTTCTGTATTATTTACTACAAATGGGATTTTTCTTTCATTTGTATACTTTGACACACAGCTGACAAAACCATCAAAGTTTAAGCAATAGAAGGGAGAGTCTGCAATTTTTAAAGAGGCTCTTCCTTTAATAAACCCTGCTAAGGAAGGGTTCATATTGCAAACTCTAAGTCCAGATAAAATCTTATCCAGAGCTAGTGCACAAAATAAGTTAGGGTAAGAATGTCACAAGATTTGGTAAACGCCACTACTGACATCAAGCAAACTGTGAAAAGTAGGTCTTAACAACAAACAAATTTGTATTGTTATTGTTTGTGGTTTTATTTTGAGATCATATAATGTATTTAATCTTTTTCACTATGGACATGCACACACTATATCCCAGGAAGAAAAAGTCTCCTAAGGGAGTCTAAAAAATGCAACAATGCAATGTAACTCTTTCAACTGAAGTAAACCTTTCATAATATAAGGGATTTTACCCCAGGTCCAAGCCTGGATAACATATTCCTAGAACAAGGCATAGCTTTTTCTTCTCCCCAGGATGACTGTTGATTTAGATGCATTTGCTTCAACATTCTTGTCGCAAGACAAGTCTGTTCTTACAGTCATGAATTGACCTGTGCACAGACTTGTGCCAGGAGAGCACGATAATTACGCTGTGACTGCCTAGGGTGAATTTTAGTGCACTGCTGGCTTTATGGCATTTTATCGCAGACAAGAATCCGGGGGGTTCTTTCAATTTCTTTGTGCAGTCATCTCATTATAGTGCAGCTCAATAAGGTTGTTGTGAAAATTCACCTGGTGAAGTGCTAAATCCACATTCCTACTTTACCCAGGAATTCAGATAATAATGGAAAACTTGATTTTTTTTTTTAAGTTATGTAAAATACTCCTATAATCTTGCAGGTCAGAGACAGAGGCTAATTAGACAACTGTCCTTCACACTCATCATTGCAGTTTAGTTTCTTTTGTCACATCCTAAGAAGGAATCAAGAATAATACTCAGATTCTTTTGGGGAGAAGGTGTTACCTACCTTTTGCTTCATGTTTCCTCAGTCTGTGGAAAAGCAGAAAACATCACCCTTCAGAAGGCAGTGGCCTCTACGAGGTGGCCGTGGCAAGCAGCCATCTATCGCACAGCCAACGGGGTGAGGGAGAACAGCCTTCGGAAGGGG
The DNA here is from genome assembly GCA_013397915.1 of Daphoenositta chrysoptera. Classification (NCBI taxonomy): domain Eukaryota; kingdom Metazoa; phylum Chordata; class Aves; order Passeriformes; genus Daphoenositta; species Daphoenositta chrysoptera. The sequence goes on along the minus strand of VZRO01003926.1, from coordinate 121,210 downwards.
GCCTGGATCCTCATCTGCAGCGGGGCCCTGGTGAACGAGCGCACCGTGGTGGTGGCAGCTCACTGCGTCACCGACCTGGGCAAGACCATCGTGCTCAAGACTGCAGAGCTCAAGGTGGTTCTGGGGAAATTCTACAGAGACGATGACAGGGATGAAAAGACCATCCAGAACCTGCGGGTGAGTAAGTCCAACAGGAGTGAAAAATGATGCGCACAGGTAGGTGCTGATCACATCTGTCTTGTGTGGGGAGAAAAAAGTCACCCTTTGGGCAATGCAGTCTTCTATCTGCTGTTCTTTGAAATGCATGTGTAGAGATTCAAGTGCCATGGCACAAGAAGGGCACATGCTGCAGTTCATTGAATTCCTCGAAGCCGTCCAACTAATACATTCACCCTTAACACAGAACATTAAGAAAATGGCTCAGGTTCTGTGGGCCATAATGTCTTGAGTGATATTGCCAGAAAAAAAGTAGAAGAGATGCCAGCTACTGTCAAAATTGATTAGCATAATTTATGAGGGAAACACTTGTGCTCTAAATCCTGGTGTGATGCCATGAGCACATTTTACTTCTCAGCCCCAAGGCCGTACAGCTCTAAACTGAAAAGAAGTTTATGTCTGACTCCAGTTCCAAAAATAGCACCTTGGGCTCACCAGAGTGATTTGCTTTTTTCAAGTAGAACTAGAAAGACTGAAGTCAAACTAAGGAGAAATACAGCAATTTTGTGTATGTGTGTCTCTTTTTGGGGGGAAGTGTGGGGTGTCTATCTGAGTTAATTAATGGATTTTATCCAAAATATCATAAATAACTTGATTCTGTCCCTCCTGACTCCTTTTTAGTTTCTTTCTCTAATCCCATCTTTTTCATACTTCTCCTGTAAGAAAATCTATTACTTTTTTTTTTTTACAGTATTTCTTTATAGGAATCCTATCTGTTCTTGTAGCATTTCATCAAGGAAACAAGCAGTAAAGGTTTGGCCCCAATATTATGTAATTTTTTGCTAGTACTCTTTTTTGGTGGGAAGTCAGTTGCATTTCAATAAGAAGGTAACATTTTAGTTCAAAGTCCTATTCCCATACAAATTCTACAGGCTGAAGGTGTCATGGCAGGTAAAAATTTTTCAGTACACAGTAGAAAAACTTGAACTTCATATTAACTCCCCATTTTGCTAAAAAATGTCCTTGATTGCTTTTGAGTAAGAAGTGTTTCATGCAACAAAAACTGTCCTGAAATCCAAGGAAAAAAAATGTCAGAAGATACTTGATCTGTGCATGTTTCTCATTTCAGTGAGAGAACACCATAGGTGGGGGTAGAGGAGAAGTATGCAAAATAAGCTAATATGTATTTTAGTAGTATGGAAAGAGTGCTGCTGACTTGCCATTGCTGTTAACCCTGCAATTCTTCCTACTCTGTTTCCTCTCCAGATTTCTGCCATCATAGTGCATCCCAATTATGACCCTATATTACTTGATTCTGATATAGCTGTCATAAAACTCTTGGACAAAGCCAGGATCAGCAGTCGTGTTCAACCCATTTGCTTGTCATCTTCTCATGACTTGTCTTCATCCACAGAGGATTTAAAGATAATGGTTACTGGCTGGAAGGTATTGGCTGACATTAAAGATCCCGGATACAAGAATGACACAATCCGCATGGGAGTTGTTCAGATGGTGGATTCACTGCTGTGTGAGCAACAGTATGAGGATAATGGGATTCAAGTGAGCATCACTGACAGTATGTTCTGTGCCAAACAAGACCACACAGCCTTTTCTAATATCTGCCCTGCTGAGACTGGTGGGATTGCAGCCATAACATTGCCAGGAAAAGCATCTCCTGAGCTAAGGTGGCACCTGATGGGATTAGTGAGCTGGGGTTATGACAAAACTTGCAGCCTAGAACTCTACAGTGGCTACACCAAAGCTCTTCCCTTCAAAGACTGGATTGAGAAGAACATGAAATAAAAATTTGAGTCTGGAAATGGCATTTTATAATATAATATCTCTCTCAGTCTCTGCTACTTTAGGCTTCTCATCCCAGTGATGAGAAACAACTGGGATAAGGTTAAGGCAGACAGCCTGGTAATTTGTCCTAGGATCAGATATTTCATCGGGCTACTTTTACTTAACCCATGACAGAGGGTCTTAGTGCATGAGAAGTTTTGCCATATTTTGTCTGTCTCCCCTGGTGGGAGGACGATGCTCTGCTCCTGAGTCTGACATGCAGAAACAGGACAGAAAATTCTGTCTGGAATTAATCTGTAGTGGGGAGTTCCCTGGAGAAATTGATGGTGAGCCTCTCCCAAAGATCTGTGTGACTGAGTGGATTAAGAGTCTGGAAAGAGTAGCCTGAATTCATTATGACGGATGAGCTTGTTACGGTATGTGCTCTCTGTATTGCCATAGTACAATGTAATCTTCTTCCTTCCCAAGTACTTTACACATTTAAATAAACCATGGTTTGTTTTTTTTAACCTATATACTCATGTCTGACATTATTTAGATCCATGGTTGCTTTATCTGTGTCACATTCTAGGAACTCTCTACTGCCCGTGTCTCTTTGCATGTCACTCTCACTTGGGACTCTTCAGGAACACTAAAAGGCAGAATCAGCACAAAATTCAAGGACTATATAAATAACAAGATTTTTTTTTCTGAATACACCCAGTGCTGCTATTGTACATGAACCACTACAATGAAATGTACAGAGGAGTTCTCTTTCACCTTGTATTCTAAATAGATGAAAACATGAAAGATATTTTAAATACACTTTTTCCAAGTGGGTTATTTCAAAGAACTATGAAAACCTCAGGAAAACTTTCAGTTTCCATTAGTTCCCACACATTTGTGGTAAAACTACTCCTCTGTAGCTCTTCAGAGTGAAGAATAATGTCCAGGTCTCACACTTAGGAGGTGCTTTTCTTGAACTGAGGCTGAACTTTTTGACCCACTGGGCATGTTGTCCAGGAAGACCCCTGGGTGTCCTCATGGTCCTTAGTCACTGCTTTTTCACTAACCATTCTCTATCCTCTATTCAGTCATGGCTGAAGATTAGGGATTAATCCTATAAAAGTTGGGCAGGAGAGACAGTAATGACTGTCTTCCATCAAAAATGATTTATTGACAAGTCATATAGGACACCCTGGAATTTTTAGGACCTTCAAATTATTACAGTGCCCAAACCAGCTTACAGCAGTGGTTGGATGTGAAGGCTGGGAATCTGATGAAAAGATTTAGTGCTCATACCAAGAAGGACTCAGATCCTGAAGTTGTGTTCCACCTATTGCATGGCTATAGCAACTTGAAGTTAGTCTGATTTCAGCTCTGATTCTCTGACGCTGTAAAATCTCATTAAAAGTTTCTTAACATTCAGTGGTTTCTACCCACTTTTGAATCTGAAAACTGCTGCTAAAAGGACAATTAGTATTGGACATCATTCCATGTAATTTATTTTTTATTTTCTTGGCAGAAATACTTACTGTGTTATGCTTTTACACTTTTCTTGTTTTTGCTGGCAATAGGACCACATGATGGTACTTAAATCAAAAAAGTTTAAGGGCTACAATGAAAGTATATTGCTTCTCTTTATCTTGTTTGTCTGTCTTCTCCTGCCAGGACATTATGCTTGGCCGACAAACTGCATGGCAACAACAGCAACAAAAATCCTGAATTAAATGTGAAAAACATGATGTGTTTCATTCCTCTGCCAGGAGGAAAACATGCCAATGAATGTGTGGTACTCCCCTGCTGACAGAATGGCTTAGAGGAAATTAGGTGTTAGTTTTGGAGAAGCACAAACTTGCAGAAAGTCAACATGTGTTTCTTCATAACACTAATGACAAAAAATGAAATGAGAAAGCTATTTCATTATTACATTAAATGAGAGTTTCTGCACTCTAAATAATTATTGTATTTTTTAATGGTAAACAGAAATCATAAAGACCTGCGAGCTGGTTGTCTTCTCAGTTATGACACCATGACTGCATTGCTTTCCACAGCATTATTGCTCTCCACTTTTAAAACTGACAGAGACAAGGTCCTAAAAGCTTTTCTCCCTTTAGGATTTGTCCAGTCCAAACAGATCTGCAAAAGTCTGTTTTAATTCCAGCTTTAGACTTCACTCTTCTCCTTTTACTAAAGAGCAACCGTATTTTAGTATTTACTGATCAACTGCTCCTCAGTGTTGAATCCCATCCCCATCTGGCTTCAAATCACTCACAGACCTGGCAATGAATAGCTGAAAGTTTCTGGGCTTGGACAGCAACAATATAGCTGTTCACTGGCTGTATATCATACAAAAAGTACATTCTTGAAGAAAAACTTGTAGGAATTCATGGAATTAAAATCTCAGGAGGTTGCTATAGCTGTGCATGCACAGCACTATTCAACCCCTTCTTTTTACAGTCGTGATGCTCTTCAAAGAAAGCAGAAGCAAGAAAATAGCCAGACACCTCTCAACCCCAGGATTCAGATTTTAGCACAGTCCTTTACAGAAGGAGGATGATGTTGCAGCATTTGCTTCTATTTCTGGACCTCAATCATGTTTGAATCCTAGATTCAAATCTGGCTATCTCTAAATGCCGACATAATGTTAATTTCTCTGGTTGTATGACATAGGTATTCACATGTATAAGTGAGCAGTCCTATCAACATATTCAAGCACCTGTACCATGCCTAGTATTCCAAGGAATTAAAATCCAGCTTGTCCATCGTTTCTGTCAGGCTTACCCACAGCAGTTTCATGTTTACAGATGGAGCAGAACTCTGCAGGGGTTAGCATTTAATGCCAATAATGAGGAAAAAATAGGGATAAATGTCTGAAAAATAGCAACCTGTGACCTGGAATCGCTAATCCCTTAGATAGCTTGGCTCTATTTTTAAGATGTAGAACTATTTCAAACATGTCTTTCTAAGCAGGTGAGGATCTGTGCCATCTGTTGGAGAAAGGGTGTGAAATAGCACAACATGGATAGCAGCTCATTTTCCCTCCAAGGAAAAAGAGCTGTGCATTCTGGAAAGGCCATAAGGATATTGCTATGGAAAGAGGAGAGCAAAACACTCACTGTATTCTTATTCACTCCAATGAGTGTATGTTTTTCCTTTGTATGTTTTTGGGGCTGCATTAAATTACCTCCAAAAGCCACATTGCTTAGCTGAAAAATAGCACTGAAAGAAAATGGACATACTGAAGCACAAGCTCTTTTCAGGCACCCTCAGTGACTCTCATAGAACTGCCCTTATAAATGATTTCCATTGAAAATCTACGTCCATGGTAAGATTACAAGAAAAAAAATGTGTATTTGATTAGGACTGGGGATTGTGTGATAGGCTGCCTCCTGCCATTTTTTAAGGGCAAGTAACTGGAATTGGCTTGGTTGCAGGAAAAGGCTCCTGGGGGAGTGGGAGTGGTGCGGAGGGTCAGGCAGGCTTTGCTTAGCTGTGCAATCCCTGCAGCCTCCCAGCTCCTTATCGTGTCAGGGGGCTTCCGCATGGCTGCTGGCTTTCTGTGCCACCTCCTCGGTGCAGAGGGAACGAGCTGTGGCAGAAATGTTTGTTCCCTGTGAAACGGGACATCAGGTTGGTCCGACTTGGATGGAAAGA
>VZRO01003926.1:62680-114923 GCA_013397915.1 Daphoenositta chrysoptera | reverse complement strand
GGGGATTTATAGGAGTAACAACGGCTCGTGATGTCAGCCCGTGCCTAAAATAGAGAGGGATTGACTGCAAATCCACGGCTCGAGGGCTAAACCTTCCAATCCAGCCTCAGCCAGCGCCGCGCCGATGTGAAGTCGCCCCCCAGCTCTCGCACACAGCCGCGCACACACGCACACGCTCCCCGCGGCGAGGGGAGGGCGCCGGGGATCGCAGCCCAGGTGCCAGCGCCTCCTCGCCCCGCCGGCCACTGCAGCAGCGCCGGTCCCCGCGGCACCGAGAGCCTGCTCTGGGACGGCGGGGTGGGGGAGAGCCGAGGAGCGGAGCTGCCGGATCCTCGCCCTGCGGAGCCCCCAGGATTACAAGGAATTGCGTGCTCCTTCCCAGACGTGAGCGAGGGTTATACCAAAGAGCCAACCTCCTTCGCGCCCTGCTGTCCAAATTAATCCCTTGGACACTTGAGAAGACAGGGGGTTTTTCGGAACCATGGCATCGACAGAAGGGTGAGGGGGACCATCTCTTGGGTGGGAGGAACGGGAGGATGGGGGAGATGCCCGGCATTGTTCTTTTGGTAACAGTTTCCTGTCATCTGCTTCATTGTTAATCCTTGCCCCTCGCCATTCCCTAACAGAATAATTAGGGAGCGAGAGGAAACGAGAAGCAGACGATCCACATATAGAAGAGAGCGAGGGAAAAAATTTCAAATATGAGCCACTGAAAAGGTCTTGGTTTTCCTCCCATCACTTCTTTATTTAACCCCTGGAGGGCAGATCAAGCTTAAACCACCTGCCTGAAAGAAGAGTACAAGTGAATGGTTCACTCAAAAGGGAGGGTGAAGCTTCTTCCTAAATATAAGAGTAGTAATAATAATAATAATAATTATTATTAATATTATAATTTCAAAAAGAATCGAAAACCTGTCCCCCCCAACCATCCCTTCAAAAGGCAACAAACAAATCCAACTTCTTGAGGAGTTGTGCAATTTTGCAGTTCTGTGCCAAATGCGTTAAAAGTTCTAGCAGGAGAAATGCTGGGAAGGGCAAAGGGTTCTACAAGAGGCTTTAAAGAAAAGCAAACACAGTTCAGCTCTGGTAGAGTCCCTTGGAAGGAAACCGTTGTCCCTACCCATGCCAGGATTGCAGGAGTCGCCCACTTCATCGCTCTCTGAGGAGGTGGGGGGCTTGTTCAGTTTACAGACTTGCTGGTAGTAGGAAAGAAAAGAAAATATTTCCTTGATTTCTGGTTGCCCTCTTATAACACTACCTAGCATTAGACTGCGTTTAGTGTGAGCCTCCCCTTTATCCCTGGATGTTGTCATGTTGTATCAGCATGATCTGCTCAGGACAGGACTCTCTAAGGACAGAGTGCAAAAGGAAGCTCTGTTTATATTGCCTTTGTGTCTCTCAGGCTGAAAGACTTGCTGAGCTGATTTAAATAACCCAACACATGTCTGGGCGGGTGTGCACGGAAGTGTCCCATTACCTGGTCAGAAGAAGAAACCGGCTGTCTGTGCAGTGGCCCCCAGAAGTTGGCTTGGGAGAAATGGAAGGTTAGAAAGGATTAGTTTTGGTTGCTTTGGAAAAAGACAATCCCCCAGTCTAACAGAGGACAAATGTGTGAGGCTCCTCTGGCTTTTCACAGGATTGTGACAGAAATAATGAATTTATCATTTGGTATTGCCTTGCCTTTGCAGGGGATTTCTGCACTGAATTTGTACATTTTTGTTTTGGTGGCAGCCCAGCAGTTTAATCTGCCCTATGTAGCATTTCCTCTGACAATGCAAACACTTAACTAGATACTGTCAACAAATAATCAGAGCCACGAGGAAGAAGCTCAGAGATAGAAGGACCAGCCTAGGCTTGCAGGTCTGTCCCTTCTGTATCCCTGGACTACCCCAACTATCACTCTCCTCTGGATCGTGCGGTCATCTGCTGTTTGTATTCCTACATGAGGTGGCTGTAGAGGTCTTTGCTTGTTTTGGACCAGTGGTGGAAGGTGGGATCAATTGTACAGGAGTTTAATAAATGGTGGCTGTGTTAGACCTGTCAGCTTTGGATGAAAGGAGGTTTTAAATGTGTGTAGAAAGAGAGGTCCTTTTAAAAAAATTTGACTGAATAGGCGGGCTATGAAAGATTAGAGTGCCAAAACCAGAAAGGCTTCAGTAGATGCACACTTTTGTTTTCCTTATGGAACAGAGGTAAATTGTCAAGGTGAGAAAAGAAACGAAAAGTTTAGGCCTTGTTTTCAAACCTTGTAGGAAATTTACCTAGACTAAGACAAACTGAAACTGTTGTTTGATATGATTCATTTAGTGGTCTGTGACAGCTGAAGGAGGTGTGGAAAAAGAAGTTGAGTGGGAAGCATTTCAATTGTCAATCCTTATTTACCAGTAAGAACCTCTTCCAAAATTGAATTCTCATCTTTCTCTCTCCTCACGTGAAAAGCTGAGGGTAGAGATTAGCTTTCACTCTGGCGTAAAGGTCAGCAAACTGAGGCCCCAAAAGGATCATCAGGGAAAGTGAATATTGACTGGACCTTGTTCAAGAAATGCTTTCCACCAGCACTGGCACAATGTGAGATGGTAGCGGAACCACTGCTCTGCTTGCAGCGATGGGCACTACCTCAGGCACACACAGGTACAGGAGAAGGACCTACTGGAGGTGGGAACCAAAGGAATACACTACAGGTTTATGTCCAGTTGCTCTTGGGATGTTCAGCTAGACATGTTGGTTGAGATCAGAAATATATAAAGGTTTTATTTTGTGGCGGTAAAAGTGCTCAACTCCAGTCATTTTTTGAAGTGAGTTATTACTCCTCTAACAGGGAAGCTTATGTAAAATCTCCAGAGTGAAGATGTCAGGGGTGTGACAGGATATTTGATGAGCAACAAAAGGCCCTGATATATACACAAAGGAAGGTAAATCTGTGTTCCATTGTTAAGAAGTAGTGGTCACTTACAGCCAGGATTTGCTATGGAATATTTCCTTGCCTTTGCCTTTCCAGCCATTATTTTTTTTTCTTTCAATGTCTTATTTGGTTAAGCTTATCCGTGTATGGAAATTTGCTGCACAAATCTTTCTGTTCCAAGAGGATGGTCAAAAATGAGGAACTTCAGTTGGAAGAAAATGAGAAAGGAAATGTTCAACAACGTGGCAAAATCAGACCCATGTGTCCTCTGGGTCTGCCTTACTGTAATTCCAGTTAGTGCGATTTTGGTTTACGCTGTCTGTATCTTGAAAGTTTAGTCTTTCTTTCACAAAATCCCCTGATACATGTCATTACTAAGATGGAATTTTGGTGTTTAGTTGGTGCTGAAAATGGAAAATAGCCTGTTCAAGGAGGAAGGGCTAGCACCAAGTATGAATACCGCTCAAGGTTTCTTGTTTTCATGTTGCGTTTAAACGTCCTCTGCTGGCCATGACTGCAGGCAGGATGCTGCTGGGAGACCTGGCCAGCAGGAGAGAGGGAGGTGTGTGCTGGCATCGCCTTTCATGAGTGCTTAGCATGGTTCAAAGATCCCAGGACATGAGTTCATGCCCACAGACTGTGGTGTCTGGGGCTCAGCAGGGCTCAGTACGTGGTGGGTTGATCTATGGAGATTTACCAAAGCAGAGTATTTCAGCATTTCCGTTGCTTTTACAGGGTCTTGATAGGACCTAAAGGTTACATAAGATTGATAAGTTGATGCCCATGCTTGCCTTCAGACCTTTGAGCACAAAGTCGTTGCTTCACATGGTTTTATTATGGCTCTTATCTCTCTTTAGTCTTACTAGAGGGAAAGAATAGAGTACCTTGCTACTGTTTTGTTTTGTTGTTTTTGTATTTTTCAAAAAAAATCCTTCCAGAGTGCTGATTTAGATACTCTAGAAATCTAGAGATGTGTTAGTATTTTGTATGCCTCTAAAGAGTGGGAGTTTCAGGTGTGAAGTTTGGATTAGGGTCTGCTCCTTCAGGAATATAGCCACTAGGAGACACTGTCCCTGCATCTATGGAAGCAACTGAAACAGAGGCAGAGCAGGTGTGTGAGCTGGGAGCTCAGCCCTCTGTGTGCAGGTCAGCCTCGGAGCAGCCCCATGCCTTGGGCTGGGCAGCCCTCTCCCAGTCCAGGGGCATGGTTAGGGAGTCAGCTGGGCCAGTGGCCATTCCCAGTGGGCAGTTTGGGTATGATCACTGTATTTTGCAGAGGTTCTTAATACTGATGTGGATCTTCCACTTCCATTGGTCTCAGTTCTGGAGAGCAGTCCCAGGGAAGGTTTATGAAAAGCACAGAGATGTCACCTGTTCAGATTTGTGGTGCACAGTTAACGGGCACATCTCTGTGTGTGTGTGTGTGCAACCTGCTACAAAATAAATCAGTGAAGTGGAAAAGTATGAAACATCACTATGTTTGAATAGACAGAAGTCTGGGTGATTGCTTAGCGTCATGGTTTGGTTAGTGAAATAGTGCTTCTCAGTTCTATGTACACTTAATATAAATGGTGTTCATGTAATATGAAATGGCACAAATGCAGTGCTCCCATTCTGTTCAGAGTAGCAGATAAACTGCATGGCAGGTATGGAGATCCCTGCCTTGGTGTTTGACTTTATCAGTATCTCACTTAGAAGGAAAGAAAAAAACCAAAAAATCTCCTCTGTGGTCCGTTCCTCCTCTCCAAACTTGGTTGTTTCTACATTCTTCTATAGATACTCCTATCTTCATCTCAAGTTGCACTGTTTCTGAAACTGCAGTTCCACCATCAGGAGTTCTGTTTGTCTGTGCTACCAGATCACCAAACAATAAAAGTTTGGTCCAGACCATTATTTGATTTCTCCAAAATTAGCCACAGCTGTGGAACTCACATAGGTTTTATACAAGCTGTAGACAGATGCTTATTAGTCAACATAGGCTAACACAGGAGGCACAAATAATAAATACCTTACTGGCATAAAGCAATGCAAGTTAACCTGTCAACATTTTTTTTAACAAATTTGAACATTAAGAATTAATTTACTACACAGGATTATTTTTTTAGTCATGCAGCTGTGATGATTTTGGATCTTGGAGCAGGAGTCATAAGCCATTTGCTGCTTTGTCAAGACAAAGCCTGAAAGGGAGATTGCCAGCATGTATTATGCACCTAGCCTGGAGACAACATGACACACCTAGGTGAATTAGGAAAACTAACTTGGCATTTCATCGTAGGGTTCAGGCACCTACATAGGCAAGTGGGTTTTCAGGATCTGCCACAATATCTACAACAAGCACACCCACATGTTTCTTGTCATCTGAGTTCTTATTTTGTAATTTACCCACAAAATTCCTCTACATGGAAACTTGAGGAATTATTCTGGCACAAATGTTTAGATACTTCAGAGGATGAAATCTTCCAAGTGCTCTCAAAGTTATTTTTATGCAGGATTTGATGAGCACCAGCATAGGATGGAGATGTTTTACCCTATGCTCTTTCTTAGACATTTTGTGGGACAGATGGAGTGAATGTAGCTTGGTAATTAGTCATATCAGCTGTGGCTCTGACCTCATTTCACTGTTGTCAATTGCAAATCTCTCATCAATTTCAGTAAAAGACAATTAGGCTTTGCAGAAGATAACTCATGATCCTTAAATGACACAATGGTTCTCATGGCCCCAGCCTTCAGTCTGGCCTTGAGATACGCTTTCAAAAAGAAACTGTCACCTAGACAGTAACTCCATTTTTATACATATTCAGATAATTTTTTAGACAGACAGGGATTAATGTGTTTCCTGGTAAGTCTACAGGTACTTATTTATTTTGAACTTTTTGGAAATAGCAGGTTATAGTATTGGATTAGATATATGAAGCCTAGAGGGAGATTGTGCTTCCTCAAAAAATGACTAAAGTTTTCTAAAACCTTGTCTTACCATAGGTTTCTGTGAGATAAACACATATGTACAGCCTTCTCTGTGGACATACATGTAGATGTTTGTATACAATGCACTAAGAAGTCAGCATACAAAGCAGTGCTGTATTGCTGTACTAGCAAATTATTGCATTTAGTTTTCTCTTCATTTTCCTGTTTCCCCTTGATCTACAGGCTGTCCCAATGAAGACCACTAATAACTGTAAATTTGTGAGCAGTGGGTCACAGCTTTTCAGCTTAAAAAGAGTGACGTTAAAACTCTGTCCTCTTTTACCTGTGTGGCAGTGTGGTTGGCATGGGGATCCTTCGTGGCGTGGGTGACAGTGGGAATGTGGGGCTCTGTGTGGAAGGACATGGATCCCACAGTAACTCGAGCCTGCAGTACGGGGCTGTCTGTGCAGAGTTGTCTCCATACCGAAGCAGTCTGTGCACGTGAGGGGTGTGGGGCGAAGGCACAGTGCTTACAAGTGGCCCTTCATCTTCAGTGCCTTCTCGTGTAATACCTTTCCATTTTCTGTGTGATTTAATTCCCTTCTCCAGCGGGATGTGTTACAATGCCTGCTATTTAGAGCGATTAATTGTATGATTTCTTGAAAACACTGGCTGAATCTGTCAAATCCATCATCTCTGTAATCGTCCATCCACTAATGAAACTCCTCTCTCACCAACTCAGTACAATGTTTCACCCAATTTTAGCCTCCAGCTCGTTACTTTAAAGTGCTATTACCAGAGGCATACAAGCAATAAAAATAAGCGTGCTTTTATAGATTTAATCCTACTTCTATATTAATTTAAAGGCTCTCACTGTGCTTAAAGTTCTAAGACAATTAACTGCAATACATGTTTTGGTGCTTAGGAAAGAAAACAGACTAAGTTCAAAGCTCATCATATTTTCTAACTTTTATCTTCAACATATTTGATCCTGCATAAGCAATTCCAAATTGGGGATCCTTACAAAGGAGAACAAAAGAAGAACCAAGGCATAAAAGAATGAAGGAATACTCCTGCTAATTACAGGCATCTTTAGGAAAGCAGGGTGGAATACAAGAAAATGCAGTATTTCAGGTTCACTGCTGTGTCTGAGAAATCAGATTAATTGAAGCGTTTTAAAGAAAAGAAGACAGAATGAGATTTTAAAAACAAAAGCATTTAATTTTTACTTTTCAAAAATAAATTCTTAGTTTCAGCATCAATTTAGAAGACTAAAATTTAGAAGACTAATTGGGGCTCCAATACAAAGGACAAGATTTCATTGTGTATTAAGGAAACATTTTGAGTAGACTAAGACAATATTTGTCTTTTTTCATGTTTTTCAAGGTGCCAACAATCTCCTCTTAGAGAGCTGTAGAGAGCAATAAAGTCCCTCCTCAACCTCCTTTCCTCCAGGCTGCATAAAAAGGCGTATCAGCTTCTGTCTTTAGCTGGTTCAGTGGTGTTGCTTCCAAAATTTCCAGGAAGTTTTGAGCCTTTTTTTTCTGTCAGTCTCACATCCTGCTAGTATATTTTGCAGTGTTGGTTTTTAATACTGGTAACCATCTCTAGGCATAGGGACAGCCTGCCTGACTGTTCAGTGAGCAGGATGCCTCTGCCGCTACCAAAGTCAAGGTCCTTGACCCCCATCCATGAATTGAACTTTTTCTTATTCTCTGATGGCTGACTATCAACTGCATCCCTAGTAAGAGGATAATGGACAGCACCTCTGAAGTAGGTATTTTGGGGCAAGCTTAAATTTAAGCTTCATCTCTTTGGCATATTGAGAATAATCAGAGATATACCCAAGTGTAAAATTGGTGTGAGTGAGAAGATGATCAGTTTGGTACTAGAACACTTCTAAAGATTAAAAGTAAAATGTATATTCAAACTGATACTTGTCAGAAGTGTAAATGCATTAATTTATCCCAGGGAAGACAGGTGAGTGGGTCTAAAGGGAGTCACATCACCTGCTAGTTCACATCTCTGTGTGAATCAAGTTAGTCTCACTTAGCCCTACTGCCAAATTTGTGCTTCACATCTGGGAATGACTGCACTTCTGATTGACTTGTGGCCTCCTCAAGCCATACCATGTGGTTTCCAGATGGTGGACTTCATCTCCCTTGAGGCAGGAACCCCTGGTGTTTGCCTTTCCAACTGTTCATTGTACTTTCTGTACTGTCACTTACCCAGCAGCTGAATTAAGTTTGGATCTTGGAGATTTGCTGTCTCGCAGGGACAATGACAGAGATCACCTCTAAACAAGTCACGTGCACTGCTAAGCTTCTGACACTGCACATCATTCACAAAGGCTGTCTGGCAGGTGCAGGGAACAAACCTGCTCATTCCTACTCCTTTGGACAAGTGTGTCTGATGCAGCACTCTCTTAGAGGGGTTGACAAACACTTCTGGTACATGTTTCCAATCTGGAGAGCAACGTGATCAGGGACCAGTTTAGATCCTGAAGGTGGTGTAACTGTATTAGTCCAGTATTGTATCCAAGCTAATGACAGCCTCTTAGTCCAGCTAATTATCTTGAGTGCAGGAGAGCACACAGGCAGACACAGGTACCCTTTGTATCCCAGGTTCAGCCCATACAGAATCTCAAAGCCTTTTTCTCACTGCAAGGAAAAAAAAGACCAGCGTTATCTATGAGTACAAAAATTAGGACCAGCATTTGTGGGTTTTACAAACCACCAACTGTCTGGGACCACGGCTTCCTTAATTGAAAAAATAACAACACAGACATAACAGGTACCTGGGGATATGAGAGTGGACTAGAGGCTCCTCAGAGGTCCTTTCCAGCTTTAACTGTTCTGAGATTCTGCGCATGACAAATACGTGGTATACAACCATCTTCATGCAGTATCTTCATATGCTAGTTCTTAGATATGGCTGTGATGCCCTGTACTGCTGGCACACCATCCTGTAATGTACTCATCCACGTTACTGATTTTTCATGAGATTGGCTTCCTGGTATGTATACATGATAATCCAGCCCAACAGAGGTAGCTGGACCTGCTAAATCCACACTGTGCTGGTTACTATGTGGAGAGCCTTAGGTGTGCTTCTAGAGTGCATTTCCTGGTGTAGCTTAATCCAAATGTAATTCAGTTCTGCAACGTGAACCAGAGCACAGCAGGTGGGCATCCTCAGGAACTTCACTCCAGAAGCTCACTTTGGACTAAATTGCTAATACAAGTTTACCCTCAGTTGGTCACTGATACGCCTCAGGTAAGTGTTCCCCGCTGGGCAGGTTCCTGGCAGGCTCTCATCATCCTCTGGCTGCTGGTGTGCATGCTGGCAGCACGGCTCCTTCTGCAGCCACGAGCCGAGGTGCTGCCATGGCCTTCGAGTCACTTTTCTGTGTAAGTCACTACTGAACAGCGCTTGGCCTACTCGCCACCAGCACCACAGACTGCTGAGGGGCAAACACGGCTGGGGTCAGCCGTGGTCTCCAGTCACACAGAATGTGGAGCTTCTGTTGCAAATTCATGCCAAGTGTGCAGAGGGTGCTGGGCCCCATATAACGGCACAGGCAGCATCTCAAGTATATATGGTTTAGTACACTTCCTTTGAGGCAGAAAGCTCTCTCATTAATTAAGCATCTGGTCCTTATCTGTGTAAGACCTACTTTTGCTGTAGTAACTGAGAAAAGATTTGTCCTGAAAAGCGCACGTGTATATAAGCACATGTCATCCACATACATGCATGCATATGGGAATTAATTAACACCTGGTTGCTATTTTTATCACAGAATTTAGGTCAGGTAGTGAAAAACAGCAGAATCCCTCACCCAACATTTTAGGAGGATTTAGAACAGGAATATTGCAGTTTCCCATGCTGGAAACTGCCAGGAAATACTGTTTCTATTGACATAAAAAGTGCCAGAGGAGCCTTCACAGCTATGTAGGGCAAAACCATACAAAACCTGTCTCACTGTAATACCAAAGCACCTTAGTAGGAAGCCTTCTGCTGCTTCCAGGATTAGCTGTTGCTTTTCTTCTTGCTTTCGTTCCTGTCCCATTTGCAGGCATATGTTCCCTGGTGTCTGCTGAAGGGGATTCCCAATAACCCTTTCCTGGGGGAACCTGGGGAGGATTTTCTGAGAGATACTGTAATGGGCTCAAAGTTTATGGTAGAAGGGCCTCACAGCAGTCACCATCTCTTTAAGTGAGTTGCTGGAATGCCTTGAGGAGGACATTCCTGTCACCTTTTCTGGTAACAGGTTTGTGTCACACGGTGGCACCCTTGCAAACCAAATAAAGCTTGAACTCCCACTGCAGCCTCTCTCAGGGAGGTCTAGGGGGGTCTTCACTCTCACTCGGTAACTGAGGCTTCAGTGTCTTTTGGATGTTGATCTCCTAATTGTGTCTGGCTTGAAATCAGTGAATAGGTGGAAAGACTTACTGGGCAGCAGGAAACAGATAAAACCCACAGGGACAGTGTGGTTGTGTAAGCCCCATTTTTTTTGGTAGCATGGCAGTAGACACAAGATTGTAGTGCAAAGGGGAAGATCCCAATATGCTGGTTGGTAATCATTTATCATGATTATTTTTGCCAAGACACTTTTTTTTTTCCTCAATAATATTTAGTAATGAGGTGTTACTATCAGTTGCAGTTAAGGATTTTGAGAAACATAAAACAAGAATATATGTAGCTTAATTCACACTGAAGTAATCCCATTCTGGCCACCTGGATTCTGAACAGCTTCCTGGCTTAGATGGAGGTATTGTGTTACCAAGTGCTCTTAAATACTTGTTATTTTGCCTTTCCACAAAGGAGGTACATTGTTGAGTTTAGGTATGTCAGTTTTGCAGTTGTGCATCTTTTGGAATCCTCTGCGTCTTAGGAGATCAATCCAGTTGAGATCTTCCCTTTTGTCATTATGTTGACAGCATCCAAAAGCCCGGGCTGGGGATCAGTGCCCAGCTGTGTGTTAAGTGTTCATTTACAGTAGAAACACAGGTATCTGTCTGCTCTGGACAACTTCCACTCTCTCACAGAGCTCCAACAAGCTGCTGCAATGAAGGTGTGGCAGTGTTTATCACCAGAACCTCTTTGTGTGATGCATACTTGTAGCTAAAAAAGGACACCCTCAGTTGTTATGGCCCTTTGATGTAGGGGCCATGGTGATGGCATGAGTAAGGTGGAATCCAAAACCGACTCAATCTGTAGGTGTTATTTATTCATTAACCTACAGATAAATGTTTCTAATTCAAAATATCAATGGTTGGTTAATCTGTATGTATTGTCCAAATCAGGAGAAAAGAATGCGTTTTTATGTCTTGAGAGAGTAGTAAAGATGTAGTCTTAGAAAAGCTCAAATGCCTGTGTCTTTATTTCTGTCCATTTTAAACTTGCTTACAAAATATCCTGTGAAGCCAGCATATGTAGCCCCTAACAATAAAACTGCAAAGATCAATAATATTTAATTTGTGAAGTTTTCCCATGTGTCTGGATCAGTCTGGGTTTGCCCTTTGTTTTGATAAGTACAAATGATTTTCTGCTGTATGTCATGCTGTTCATCCTACATATGAAACTTGTTCATTGCTTAGACTCCTTGACAAATTGATGGAACGACAGTGTAGGATTGATACAATGAACTTGAAAAAATGTTAAGTGACAGTTTAATTCCACTGGGTGGTAACAGTTCATAATATTTTCTATTCAGGCTCTGCACTGAAGGTACAAAATCACTGTGATGCCTGAATCAGTGTAAAAGCCATCATATCCCTCCTCCTCATGCAAATACAGGAGGATTTAAGCAGTCAGCACATGTTTGAGATTGCTAGGCTGCTCCTGACAGCCATAGCCTGCCGAGTACTGGAGATGATGAGAAGGAACAGCTAGAGCTCTCACATCAAAGCCACTGGCTTTACTTCTGCAAAGGGGAAACTAAACACCGTCACTTGGAAGCTGGTCAGTGCTGATGAAAGGACCCTGGGAGAATGGGGCATGGGTTGGACAGGCACACAAACATCAAACTGAAGCTGCAGAAACAGCACTTAGTGCCTGGAGATCAGATGTGGCTGCAAGGCTGAGAACTGAAAAGAGGGGCACAAATTCATTACCATCTTGTACCTGTGTGTTAATGCCTGGTAATTGCCCTAGGTTACTCACTGACCATACATCATCCTGTAAGTGTTTTCATAATTTTGGACACCATAAGGACATCACAATAACTGCCATATACTGTTTCTTCAGTATTTCCAAGGAGGAGAGAAAGGAAACAGAAGGAGGATTTTAACTTCTAGCCAGTTACCCTCTATATTCTCTCTGCCATCCAGAAAGATAATAGTTTTGTCAGCCTCCCTTCTCATCCATGATATATCAAGTGTGGTTACATAGAGGTGTTATTTGTCCAGTCTATTTATTGGTAATGTTATGATACCAGTGTGACTAAGATGTGCCTCTTTGTGGCTAAAATGACATGTAGAAGGATAGAAAGGATAGTATCTCCTAGTTTATCTTCCTATGTTAATAAAGAAATCAGAGACATCTTAGGAGATGTACTCTTGTCTTTATAGATTGTTAAGGTGTGACGTTTGCTCCCTGTCACACCAGAATCTGCAGCTGTGGATAGGAAAATTGTCCTGTCACCATGGCCAGTCAGGCAATGCAAAACTATCTGTTTCCTATGTTTTTCATCCCGGGTGATGCTGGTTATGCCTTTGCTGCTTGACTAGAGCAGAGGCAGACCAGATGAGGGGCTCAGCCTACTTCTTTGTGTGGACCTGAAGTGGTTTGCCTCCTCTTGTGAAAATACCATGTCTTCACATTTGTTGAATTGTTTGGGAAAGCTTAGATTCTCCTTTTGCATTCTCTTAGCTGTTATTTTTTTCCCAAGCCAAAGCTTAAATTATCTGTAAACCTAACAATCATGATTCATTTTTAGAGGCAGACTGCCTTTCTCAAAACTGCTGTTTCTAAGCACAGTTGTGTACTGATGGGTTTATTAACAGTGGCCGATTTCTAAATCTACGCTTTTAGACATCAAGAGCACATACCTGAAAGATAGATAGGACATTTCCCAGTGATGGGAAATACACTAGTGCCAAATGTACATCAAAAGCTGGAATGGAAAGATCTCTATTGGCAGGTGATCAGGTTATTGCTTTTTGCTAATCTTCCATCACTGTTTGTTTTGCGGACTATTACAAAAGAGTACTCAGGAACAAGTATCTGAAGCTGGTTGTTCCTTTAACAGTTTCCTGGAATAATGTGTCATGTCTCAACATACAGCTTCTTCTTAACAGCTTATGCTCCTGACATAACTTTAGATTCTGTCTAGCAGGACAGAGTAGCAGGAGACAGAAAAGTTATTATACCAGTTGAGTAAGCAAGATCACACCCTAGAAAAATATCTTTTACATGAAAAAGGGTGAAGAACAGAATAGTGTGTTTTCTTGAAATTTGCCATAAACAATTACTGTCCATGGTCTTTCTTGTTCAAAGAAGATGCCCTCACAGCTACTGAGACATAGAAGATGTTTTACAGACAGACATATACTAAAAGAAACACGTTCAAACATGCAGTCACTATTACGTCCCAAGTGGTAATTCGCTACTAAATTGTCAGGTGTCTTTAGGACATAACTGACAAACATGGCATAGTTGTAAATTGTCCCATTTGATATACTGTAAAATTTACATTAAAGTGAAGAGGGCATAGCTATCATTTGGGTTGTGTGTCTGGGTATGACTGACCTCAAAACACCTTTCTTAAAGTTTTATTGTGAAATTCTCTTCACCATGTCCCAAGTTCAGTGTAAAAAAAGTATTTGGGCTCTGTGGAAGTAATCTTCATAGTCCCATCCCAGTATAAATTAAAATATTCTGGCAAGTGCTTTAATTTTAAAAACTTTGAGATCATTCATAATGGTTAATGAGTGTACTAGGCATCCTTACCTTGTGTTTCCTCCTCAACATTTCCTTTGTCCAGGGTTTGGAGAAGGTGGTATAGGACTGTCTGAGCTGTATCTTTATCTTTCTGTGTCTTCTCCGATGAGTATCCTTCTGATGAAGAATTACACTCCTAATTCCTTTTGAAATACTCAAGTTATGTATGTGGAACAAAATAGACTCCAGATTTTAGCCTTAAATCCAGTACTCTTATGAAATCACTCATTCACATACAAAGTGGAAGTTTCCTACAGCTTGTTTAGTGCCTGTATGGACAGAGCTTCTTTCGAAGACCCTCCCTGCACTGCACTCCTTGATGGTTCTTGGCAGACTCATAAACAAACTGTCTCATGTGAGAGTGTGTTCTCAGTGACTGTGAGTGCAAATATCCACCCTCACATGGACATCACTCTTCACAGGCAGTGTCCCACCAGTTTGCCCAGACCTTTTACCATGCCTCAGACCTGAACATTTTTTGGTCTCAAATTTTTGAACTGATCAAGTAGTGACCCCTGACAAAAAGTACAGTAGGATTTAACAGTACTGGCTACCTGCTTTCTTCTGTTTACACTATAAGCCTCTATGTCATATTTGTCCTGCAGACTATTGGCAATAGTTGGTCACCTGAACTAGAATCAGACTTGGTAGTTGCCAGAACGAATTCATTATACAAGAGTCAGGTTTTAATTTAAAAGGAAGTGAGGAAAAAAGTGCATGATAGGATTTTCACAGTGCTAAACAAATAATTCTTTTCATAGGTGCAAGGTAGGTATTCTGCCTGTTGGTTACTTTTTAGATCTTTACTCTTTGCAGGAGGAAATAAAAATTAATTACAAAGGAATGTGACAAAGGTGGTGCACATTTAATTGCAGCTCTCTTGGCCAGCTTTGCATCATTTATTTGGGTTTGCCAGGACAGATTGCTCTGGCTATTTGCGCATGTTCTTGCAATCATTTCTCATCAGTTGTAAGAGTGGAAAATTTCATTTCAGGCTTACTCTTCCTTCAGTGAGACTATTGCCAGTATGGCTGGCAGCAAAAAAGCAGTGCCGGTGGAACATGCTGGTCTTTTTGCTGAAGCCCAGGCTTTCACAGAATACATGATATGCGTCACATGTAAATTCTAATGCTTTGCTGGATTACCTGCTATCTGAAAGTCTTTCTTTAGAAGTTGTTCACTCTAGCTGGAAATGTATGGGCTTGCCTACTGTGAAGCAAGTTATTTGCTAATGGACTGTGCATGAGCTACTCTGCAGTAATTCCTCACACAGATACGATTACCCCAAAGCAAGGGAAAAGTAACTGACTATGCCTTGAAAATATAGGAGACCCAGCATGCTACCTTTGCCTGCACCTCAATGGATTACCAGTGCAGGAAAGCCTTTAGAATGGGAAAGGCTTTTCTGCCTCCCTCAAAAAATCACATCTTCTTTCAGTGCACTGTGAGTTTCAGCAGCTTTGTTTTCCTCAGCTTCGTTGTTAAGGGGACTGCCCACATGAGGCCAGGAGATGGGGTTGAAGAATTGATTTTGACTCTGCTTGTTTCTGACTACCAGTTAGCAGTACATGAGACACTCTGCAAGTTTGAGCCTGGCAGCTAATAAAACCACTGGATGTTTTGCTCAAAATGATTTGACTCATACTTCTCTTAGAAATACAGTGTCAGAGCCACAGGCCTTTGCATGTTTCAGACTTCCATCATGCTGTGGGTGTAAAAGGAGCAGGACACTTACAGAAAAAAATAGCGCATGATTGCTTGTGATTCACTGGAGAAAAAAAACCCCAAACAGGTAAAGCTCGGTACCATTTATGTGACATTTCCCAGTTTTCCCTTCACAGGGCATTTTGTTAACAGTAAATGCTGCCATACAGTAACACATAACCACAAGGACTCAAAGGGCTGTATGGGAGGGTGTAATTAACACTAAAAAAAGATGACTTGAGAAAACCAAAACAAGCCAAATAGACGCTTCCTTAGTGAGGCTGTGAGGAAAGTGCTCACATATCGTAAGTGGACTTTTTTTGTGTAATGAAATATCATAAATAGGCTAATGAAACTCCATTTAGGAATACACTGACAATATGACTTCCAAGTCACAGTTGTGGAGTGACATTTTTTCTTTTCTTATGAAAATACAAACCTGGAATTCAATTCTGCTAGCAGATGGCGAGCAAAGATTCACTGTATTAAAAAAATAAAATTCATAATAGTCAGATCTGCTTTATAATAGAGAATATGACATAGTTTGGACTTTATATCTATGAATTTTTTTGTTTGCTCCCCAAAGCAGAATGGAAAGGCGGTTCATATCATCAAACTCAGCTAATCACTATTTTTTAAGAAGTGGAGAAAAACCAGTCTGTGTTCCTCCTGTTTGCTTAATGTTGCTGTTTTTAGGGTGACATGCTGGTAAAATGCAGTTTGGGATGTGTAGGTAGATGCTTGAGGTAGAAGAAGTGGGCTCTGTTAGAAATGGATTTAGAGAGCTGAAATGTAGCTATTTCCTCTTCATACAATTAGGCTCAAGATGCAGAACTTTCAACCCCTTGCTGTGCTGAGATTGCTCTGCCTCTGCTCTGGGCTGGAGGGATGTAGGGCAATTCCAGTCAGGAGAGTTGTGCTGCTGCCTTAGCCCAGTGTCTTGTCTGTCAGGTTAGCCTGTGTGTGGTGTCATGGTAAGCATTCCGGTCAGCCTGGCAGGGGCAGCCTGTTCTGCTTGTCTCACGCTGTTGAGCCCTGGAGTCGGCGTCCTGGTGCAGCAGCCCCTCCGCAGGCTGACCCCCGAGCACCTTGCCTGGTGGAGCAGGAAGGACGTGGTTGTGCTGACCTGAGAGCTGATCTCTGTCAGGTCTTCAGACAAGAACCTGAACCCAAAGGCCAGCCTGCCAAACTCAAATCCTGTCTAGACAATTAAATACCATCCATAGTGCACTTAATACTTTTAATGTGGATAGTCATGTTCTAGTGCAACATGAGAGATTATGAATTACCTTCTCCTACCTGTTACTTTCTTTTTCCTACTACCTTATTAAGAGCTCATCAGAAACACGTGCAGGCCGAGCTTCTCCTTGCTCTTCATTTGCCTTTTAGATCTTAAGTCATATGTGGTTTCTCTGAGTTTTGTGTCTCTCTTAGCCTTAGATTTTAACCTGAACCATAGTTGCCTGATGGCTTTACTTTTTGTTAGCATGCTTGTTGTCTCCGCTAGGTCAGTGTGAATTTAGTGCTCATGAAGGATGCTAAATGAGCAACCCAAAGGAATAGATTTGGATTGGTATTTCTCCATGGCTCCATGGGTATGAAGGTCTCAGTGCTACTTCAGTACAATCTTTTAAAGAGGCCTCCAAATGTACAAGCATCTGATTAGAGTATGCTTGAAAAATCTCATCCTGCCTCTTGCAGGGATTGAGTCCAGTCCCAGCAGGCATTTATCCTTTGGCTTCTCCCTGCTGTGTCTGCCACAAGTAATGTTTTTGTGGTTTGTGGGACTGCTTCCTAGGAACTGAAATCACTCCTTTTACATGTATCACAAAACTGCCATTGGTGGTTGCACGTTTTGGTCACAGCAGAGTCAGGCTGGACTGAGTCCAAGAATGATCCCAATTCCCCTCCCTTAGGCATCCAGTTCCAGTCAGTTGCAACACCAACACCCTCCACTATGTAAAATTAACTCTGCCTCTCTCAAAATAAAAGACCTTATGGTATTATACTGTGCTGTAGCTCCATCCATCATAGAGGAGTGGCCTTGTGAGAGAAGCAAGGCTGACAACATGTGTGCGACTCATGCAGTACTGAATTATGTGTTGTTATAAATAATAATTACTTCAAGCTGGTAAAAATGGCCTAAGCTACAAGACACTCCTGAAATCATGGTCAGCACCATGAAACAAACCATGTATCCGTCACCATTCCTTCTGACTTGCTTTTGTGCTCCAGGGAACTGAAGGAGCTGTGCAAAAATGACACAAACTTTTGTGGCCTAAGGACATGGACTGAAGCTGTTCTAACTCAACACTGAGGTAGTTGTGTGTGTGCATTTGTGTCCATATACAACTGGTGTTTCACTAGGAGAAACAGATCCTATTA
Source organism: Daphoenositta chrysoptera (assembly GCA_013397915.1). Taxonomy (NCBI): domain Eukaryota; kingdom Metazoa; phylum Chordata; class Aves; order Passeriformes; genus Daphoenositta; species Daphoenositta chrysoptera. The sequence continues at coordinate 97,087 of VZRO01003926.1, read as the reverse complement.
TAATGTGAACATGAAACCAAACAATGCTTTCCCAGGAAGTACAGTGAGACAGAAAATGGAAACAAAGAGTATTTCTTGTTCTTTTCTCTCAGGCATATGACTTTGCAGACAGTGAGATATATTTTCTGCTTGTGTCCACTGATCATCACTCTACTGACTTCAGTACAATTCTGTCAGCTTGTGTCAGCAGAGATGTGACCTTCTGCTTGCCTGCAATTTATAAAGACAGTCCATCATTCAGGTAGTTGCAGGCTGGGTGTTTTATGGGGCAACCTCAGCTTCAGTGTACACACATCTACCTGCCCTTTGTCAGACATACCCTGTTCAAATTACTAGTGGTTTTCAGCAGCAGAAAATGCAAAATTCTGTTCCTGATCACTGTGGTGTCATGTGTTTTAATGAGAAAATAGTGCAAGAGTTTGGCAGTACTGGGATTTCATAGTACATTATGTAAGCTGTAAGGATTTTTTTCTTTATATACTTTATCCTGGAGTTTTGTCTTCTACTCTCAAGCTTTAAGCAACTCTAACAGTTTTTCTAACCACTAAAAGACAGAATGGGTTATGTTTAAAAGGGAATTTCTTCCTCTGAACTTCAAAATTGCAATGCAAAAAATACACTTGGTTTAATTTTTTTATACAAGATACCTCCTGACATTTAAAAAGTTACTGTTTTAAATTAAAATTAGGTGGTAACTATAAAAATCAAAATTTAGGGGAATATTTAGATGCCTGCTAGCTTTTTATACAGCTTTTCCATGCAGAATTGTCATGGTTGCAGAAGTATTGAAGAAGATTTTAAGGGGGTTTTTATACATTCAGTAATCCACAAACTATTTTTTGACCAATACATATGTAAGGAAAGATTGTAGTGTTCTAATTTTGTAAGAAAATTAACACTATATTGTTGAGTTCTGAAATTGTGGTTTTGCACTATTTATTAAGAGTTTTCATAGTGGATTTTACTTGCTCAGATCTGCCCTCTCCCAAACATACTTCAAACATTTTCTTTTATAAAATTTCCTAGAAATTCTTTGTAGGACTTAGTATGAAAATCATCATGAAGATAAGAGGACAATTCACTTGGAAATGAAACATGCCAGTGGTGTGATTTGAGGACAGTTTTTTCCATCTTTAATAGCAAGATCAAGGTGTACTTCTGTGTTCTGGGACTGGCATGGACAGGACCCTTCTCCACAGGGTCAGACAACTACTTTAAGTTTACAAAATTTGTTGACACAGTGCTTACTTTTTCAAAAGGCTCTGAATAATTGCTGTTGTGGGTGTTTACTTCTTTAAAACCATTTATTGGTGTGATCCTACTTATCAAATTTTCTCATGTATGCATAATCAGGTTTATTTGGTTATTCAGATTTGTCTTTAGTCTTTACTTACTAAGGGGTTTGATTGGTGACTCCAGAGAAGAGACCTTTCTTTCCCAGATGTGTAGCTGAGGTAGGGTGCTGTGCATCACCTTTATGCCTTGTGAACAGGAACTTGCGTCTTTGGTCAAATTCAGAGCTTGCTGTGGGGCTGTGCAGCTTAATCCAAGTCTTACTCCAACCCCATTGTGATGTCTGGTGTACTCAGACGTCACTGCAGGCTGATAATCATTGTTGTGATCTTTATTAGTGCAGATTTTTCCACAGCTCTTCTTGTCCTTTCTTGACTCCCATCTAGGCTTTGATATGCAGGAATGAGTCAAAGACAGGTTTTACATGCAGGGTTTGCAATCCAAAGCTGATGGTCTGGAACAGATACTATAACCTCATCAGCTGAACAGACAAGAGCTGTATCTGCCTGTCTGTCCATCAAAAGCCCTTAATGAGTCCTTTGGAAAAAAGATAAAACCAAACAATCAGTGGTGTGGGATGCCTCACTTTGCTGAGACACCTGGCAGGTGGCATTGATCATTTCTAGGAAAAGCAACAAACTGAAGAGTAGGCAATTTTCTTGCCAACTGTTCAAGTCAGATCACGCTCCACTGCAGCTTTATGGAGGTAAATGTGTGATCCCATTTCTGAGGGAATAGGGGAACTCATCTGTTCAACAAAGCTGGGAGCAGATCAGGCCAACCAGCTGACCTCAAATGAGTGGCAGCACAGCAGGCTTCTTGGGAAAACCTGTAGTTCAAAGCACAGACTCCTGCTCTTTGTCAGGTTTCTGTTAGAAATAAATTTTCCATCCTAGGCTAAAAAATTAGAGGGAAAAGCAGAGCTAGCCTTTGCCGTTACTGCAATGGGAAGGAGAAATAGTGATATTAATGTTTTTAGTAAGTTGCCTGTGCTTATCTGAGGACATTCTTCTATTTCTAGGAAAAGCAATAAACTGAAGAGTAGGCAACTTTCTTGCCAACTGTTCAAGTCAGATCATGCTTCACTGCAACTTTGTAGAGGTAAATGTGGTATCCCATTTCAGAGGGAATGGGATACCTCTGTTGTTCAGCAAAGCTGGGAGCAGATCAGGCCAACCAGCTGAGCTCAAATGAGTGGCAGCTCAGCAGGCTTCTTGGGAGAACCTGTAGTTCAAAGCACAGACTCCTGCCCTTTGTCAGGTTTTTGTTGGAAGTCAGTTTTCTGTCCTAGGCTGACAGAATTGGAGGGAGAAGAGCTAGTCTTTACTGTTGCTGCCATGGGAAGAAGAAATGGCTACTGTAATGTTTTAAGGAAGTTGGTTGTGCTTATTTGAGGACATTCTTCTGCTGGGCTTTGAGCTGAGATATAATGCTGCGAGTTCAGACAAATATTTGTACTGTGAAGAAAGGAAAGAAATTAATTTGCTTGGTCCTCATGAGATATAATTAGGACTATTCAGATGGAAAAAAACAAGGGAAAAGTGAACTTTAATTTACTGAAAAAAAATCCAAATGTTTGTATTGATGACAAGATTCATTAGACAGTTTTGGGCATTCTCAGAGGAAGCAGTGGAAGATAAATTCCTTAAAAGTGACTTTGACATCACAAGGCATAACACCTGAATTGCTCAGGAAGTGCCCAGATAACCTACTAGATATCTGGTTTAGAGCTGTATTTGAGAGAAGAAATGTCAAATTAAAAAACATCCAGCCCTCCTTTTCTTCTACAGTGGGATCCTGTTGTCCCTAGGGTTTTGAGACCTTCCACCACACTTGACGTGTTCAGTGTGCACAGTAGAGAGAGGAGCACTTGCTTATCTTCAGTTTCATCATCACTGCATCATCTGCACCACTGCCCAAAAGCCATCTCTTAGCAGGAAAGAAACTATTCCTTCCCCATGTGGGTTGCAGTCCGTGGCTGGCAATGATCTCAAGGAGTGATCCTGAAATGCAATCCACTGAAAACCGGATAGCAGGGAGGGAAGGAGGTGGCCTGTGGGGAATCTGTGGGGCCATAACATTAGCAGTGGGGTTGTCCTTAGCAGATATTTTGAGCTATTCAGTAAACCCAGATAAAAACATGATTTGGGAATATTCAAGGTAATTCCCTCTTGCTTGTGACTTGAAACAGAAACATTATAAATCAGGTTGAAAAAAGCAATGAAAAGAAGAAAAAAAAAATAAAAAGGGAAAGAAAATGATAAACAGAAGAAATAAAAATAAAAATTAATAAACCCTCATGAAAATCCACAAGGTTTGGGGATGATACGTATTTTTTGCTTGCTCTGTGTTGATTACCACTCTGCCCACAGGGGCCAGCTGTAATAAACACATACTGGTTTGGATGTAGTCATTGCTTCATGACTGAGTTAAAAATAGAGAATTACCAGAAACCCAGAAGTTCTGATTGTAACAAGAGCAATGCTGATTTTTGCTAGTCTCCACCCATCCCTAACACTTGTATATTTTCCTCTGTCCTGCAGCCAGTTTAGTCATCCCTTGCAGACAGCTGATGGCCACCAGGCTCTCTGAAGGTTACCGTGTGTTAAGCCCTACCCTACTCAGCTGATTTCCCTGCAGAAGCATTAGGGGGATTGGCCAGGGGATTTAAGAGCCAAAATTCATGCCCCAAGAAAGGCAAAATGCTGCAGCTAGAGTCTGGTTTATAAGATTTATTCAAATATTTATAGAGATGTTTACTTGCACCTTCAAGGCATTTCACTGTGTGGAGTTCAATAAACATCTCAAACTGAATAGTACATCTAGGTGTCATTTCACCAAAAACTGAATTATCCAATGTTTTCTTGTACTTGTGTCTTAGTTCCCTCTGTGAAAAGGAAAGGAAATTACTTAAGCGTGGGGCAGGAGAGTTCAAGCCTGGTTTTGCAATGCCTCCTCTTACAAGCAGTCCCTGTGAGATTACTTGGAAGAATAAAGGCTGCATTCTTCTTGTCTGCAGAGCACATCAGGAAGCTGAAGCCAAGGGGTTTTTTCTTACTGAAGAAAATCAGACTATGGTCTGTGCCCCGAGACATGGTGAAATGGGGAGGTGCCTGCCAGAGCTCCCCTGTTTTCCACATGGCCGTTACTTCAGCAGAGATTAGGAAACCATATTTGGTTCTTTAACTCTACCCAGCTGGGAGTAATCCCAGGTCTAGGTTGTGACTTCTAGGAGTCGACTATTTGTCCTTCTCATAACTCTGTAATGTGTGAAATAGTTTTTCTTGTACCCATATGTCTGCTGTGCATGCATGTGTATTTCTGGGACCTCCCTCACACCAGGGAAATCCCTCCTAATTTTTATTGCATGACGTCCAAGTGACCCTTACCTTTATGCCACCTGCAATAACCATACCATCAGGTTTCCCAGTACAAGGGAAGGGGGCACTCAGAATTAGCAGCTACAAGGCTGTGAACACATAAGAGGTCTCTGTGTGTCTGTCCATCTCTGTCTCACAGGTTCAGCTGCATAATTGCCAGTCACAAACTCCAGGAGAAAGATTCCTAAGACTGTTGGTGGCTTTGGTACTGTTTTTATTATATAATAAAACTCAACAATGATATGTATCTAAATATGCACCATTCTGTTAATTGAACTTGTTTCTCCCTCAGCTGGCTTTTTCCAACATCCTATTTAGAGAGGCAAAGATAAAAGTAAGAAAATCTGAGCAAGTAAATCTGATTCATGTTTTCCTCTCTCTTTGAGATGCAGTGAGTAATTGCAGACAGAGCTAACAAAATCATGTATTGTAGAGCTGCTGAAAAGACTGTGGTAAGAAAGAGAAGACAACTAAATGCATGTGGCTCCCCCATCCTTTCCAGGCGGCACTAGGATCCCAGGGAAGTGTTGCATGCCGTGTGGTTCTTTCTGTGTCTTCCTTACCCTCTTCTAAAGGTAGATATAAAAGAAGATTAACTGAAAAAGCACTTGGTGTCGTCTTGCTCAGCCACCAATCTAATCTAAGATTTATCAAGAGATCAGCCTAGTCTGTGGTGCAGCAAAGATTAGTCAGGCTTTAAAATAAAACTACTTGGAAAAAAAGTTTACTAAAAATAAACTGTCGTGCTTTTATCCATGAATAGGTACAAGGACTACAAATAGACACCAGCACTTAAAACAACATGGAATCACAATCATAGAGTGAAAAAACAGCTGTCTTGTTTTGAGATATGATAATAGGAATTTTAATACCTCTGCACTAGATGGGTTGTGGTATCCTGAGTTTTTGAAGAAATCAGAAATCCTGCATTATTTTAAATGACTAAATGGCATCATGTTATTTAAGAAGCACATGTACAGTTGGAGTCTTCCTGCTAATGAACATCACTGAAATTCTTGGTGCTTAAAAATGCCTTGTTTGAAAAGTGACAGGATGCTTTAGATCCCAAAGAACCCAGACACCACTGTTAGGGAGTTAGCACATCAAGCCTGGTTCACAGAGAGCAGCATTACTCCTCTTCCCAGCATAAACTGTAAAACCCATTCACTGTCTGAGGCAGACTGATAATTAGTAAGAGATTAAATGCAATCAAGTAATCAAGGCCCTTTGATCACAGAAGCAAAGAGTGGTTTGGATTGGAAGGGACCTTAAAAATCATCTTGTTCCAATCCCCCTGACATGGACAGGGGAGCCATTTGCTAGACCAGGTTGCTTAAGGCTCCATCCAACTTGGCCTTGAGCACTTCCAGGGACAGGGAATCCACAACTTCTCTGGGCAACCTGTTCCAGTGCCTCCCCACCCTCACAGTAAGAAGTTTTTTCCTAACATCTAATCTAAATCTCTCCTCTGCTAGTTTAAAATCATTCCCCCCTGTCCTGTCACTATCTGCCTGTGTATTAAGTCCCTCTCCATCTCTGATTTTTTTTTTTGTTTAAACTAGAGGGTTACAAAAGAGCACCCTCAGCCTCTCACAGTTTACTTCTGCCTAGTAGAAGAGTTTTGATAACACCTAACCTTAGCCTTCTCACTAAACATTAAGGTTTTTCCCTTCAATCTACTACAGCCACAGATGAAAAACAGTTTCTGTCCTGTAGAGCAACCTATTTCATAATGGAATGCTTTTCTGATCTCAACTGGGTGTTACATCTTAATTTAAATACCTAAATTTTTATGGGAAGAGTTACGTTTGTTATATTAAAGCTTACAAGAGATGCGGTACAGCCACAGAATAAAATTGATTTTCGTTTCAATCATAATAGAGCTGTAAGTCACTTGGGTTTATAATATGGTATTTTCCCAATGGTTTGCTATATTCAGCATAACCTCTTTCCATTTCACCAGCAGGTTATACTTAGGGCATCTCTTGTGGGACATTTCAAAAAGAGCACTTGTTTGGTGAGAACTCTACGTTTTAACATCTCTTCAGAGAGCCTATTTTAACTCCCAGCTCACAACTGGAAGTTACTTTGCTTCTTACTGAAAGACATCAAGATGTCTTTGGTGACTGGCCTCATTGAGCTCTGTTACAGTGTTTAGGTGTCTGGTACTTTGGACCAAACGAGGTTACAGTCAGTGTTCTGCACTTCACTGTATGCTTTCAAAATCACTGACTGGCCTCTAGAGAGAGAAAAATGAAAAGTGAAGAACTTTGCCAGATGGGAACAGTCACACTGTTCAGTGGGTCAGGAAGCGTTCTGCATGCTCACCTAAGGGAGTTTTGTCATTAGGACAGTAAGGTCAATGATGTTGTTCTCTTTCTAGAAAAATCTTACTTTATTTGTCTTTCTAGATTATAATAAGATGCCTGTATTTTGAGAGTATCTTGAGAGTATTTTGAGAGTATCTTGAGTATCTTGTATCTTGAGTTAAAACATGATGATTTTCATTGTGAATGGAGGTGGCAGAGTCTAACTTCATTTAAGCTTTTGCAAATTTAGGTGGCATATTCTGATTTTCTAAGATGTTTCATTTTTTTTATTCTGCTTAACCACAAATGGGATTTAATTTGCTAGACTATCTTAGTTTCTTCTTTGTTTTCCCTCTCTAAAGACACCATTTGGGAAGTGTAATAGAACTAAATAGGAGTTTAGTACATTTTCTGGATTAAAGCACCCTGGGTTTTGATGAAAATTGTGTAGAATCCTACAACAGAAGGACAGTGATTTATTAAGTCTGTGGTAAAGCATGAGAGAAGAATATTTAGGTGATTATCTTTGGCAGCTAAGTAATCTAATTGAGCAAACAGCAAAATGCTGCATTGTTGATCACTTTAGTTTTATGTGGTTTTAACTCTCTTAAGCTGAGTGGTATAACAAAATTTAAATAGGAGGAATAAAGCCTGTGGTAACTCTGACCTAAGAGTGCTTTAATTTTCATTTAATGTGCATTGTTACAATCCCGGGAGTAAATCCAGTGAACTGATGGTCCATGTTCCACTACAGATCTCATTTGACTCCAGTATGAATCTCTGATGCCAGCCTAAGGAGAATTAGGCGTAGCAAAATAAGACTTCTCTAACACTGGTGAAAGAAACTGGAGGGTTAGGTAATTTTTCTAAGGTCAATATTTTTAAACACTTTAAAATGAATGAGAGAAATTTAGATGTCTTTTCTATGGCAAATGTCTATGTATTATTATCCTTGCAACATAGTTCCTGCACATAATTTCTGATTTTTTTTGGGGTGGCTGGGATCAAGCAGCTTGAAGCAGAAGACACTGGATGGATTTTTATGGAATACAGTTACTAAGAAGTACATCAAGGTTTGCACTAGCTTCTCAGAACTGTGTCTGGGACTGTGCTTTGGAAGAGAGCACCTAGAGTAGGCCACATCTACACAACTGTGCAAAATAAGGGTCTATTGACATTTACACACTCGCTTACCTTGCATGACCCTCCCATGCTGATGATCTTTGAGATACAAAGAATGTGAGTCCTAATACTAACTTTGTAAGATTAACGTTACCTAGAACTGATGCCTATGCCAATTCCAACACAGCAGGTTGAGACAGAAGAAGGTGAAAACCAGAAAATTATTCTTAAGAAACATCAGAAATTCTCACCAGCATATATAGATAAAGCATTTTCTGTACAAGCCTTTAATGTCTGTTTTCCCTCTCAAGGCAAAAGGTGGGTAGCATTAAAGAATTTGGATACAAATTTGCAGAGATCATATTTGTGCTTGAAATGAGTAAGATGTACTACAAGCTGATTTGCTTTCTCGAAGACTGCCAGGAACAAAAGGAGGGTAAAAGAAAAAAACACACTGGCTTTTAGTTTGTACGGCTAGAATCATGAAGGGACGCTATGCAAGGACCTGGAATGTTGTAGTGGTCAGTAATTGGAAAAGAGTCTAGGGAGAACTCTGGGCTAGGTGAGGACTACTGAAACAGGTAACTTGTCTAGTAACACCAGCCCAACCCAAGGTAAAGACTGTGCCGATGTGCTTTATACCGGGTTTCTGTTCTGAGGCTGTTGTTTGTGTCGTTTGCAGGCTCAGGAGATTGTCTATGAGAAGAAAGTGTCAGAAGCCTCGAGGCTCTGAGTCTCTCAGCACTTGGTGTGGCATTGGCCAGTTCGAGTCATGGCACTGATGGGGTCTGGCATCGTTCCCCAGCGTGTGTGCTGCTGGCCTTTGCCAGGGAACGGCTTCTCCTGCACCCCTTCAATCAGATTTCCATGTTGAAGCTGAAGTAAAACAGAAATGAAACCACTGTAATTCTGTAGTGGCCCTCAAACAGGTTTTAGCATATTAACAATGGTGTTGTGGGAAGCATTCCATTCATTTACTGTGCTGGCAGGTGAATGAAGGTACAGGGAAGTTTGGCAAATCACCAAGTAACAGGGAACCCATGACAGAGTCAAGGACAAGTCTAAAGGAGTTACAATTCTTTAAAACGCTAGTGAACTAATTAATCATTAACTGGCTTATCTCCACTATTGCCAATAAAGCTGAGATGGCTTATTCCATTTAACTTTTTCCTTAGATTGTCCTAATAGTTGCCAATAGCATTTATATCCTGATTTAATTTCACAGTAGAGGAAAAACACTGATAAAAGAACTGTAGTGTATATCTGTGTCTATTAGCAGCTGTCTTGTCTCCTGTAAGGCAGTTGGTGATGCCTACAATGAACTGGCTTCAGTTAGGCCTTTGAAAGAGTTGCCAGGTATCATAAAATTCCTGCCTATGTTTCTAGTCCAAGATCAGCCTTCCTATCAAGTCTGGACACACAATCTCTTTCTGGATAGTTGACATTTTTTCACAGGGTGCATCGGTTGTGAGCTTTTCTGGTTTGGTTTTTTTTCTTCCCTTTGGCTAGATTTAAAAAGGCTGGGCTGATGGGCAGAGCTGCCACTAACCTTAAAGGGAAAAGGATAAGATTAGGAATGCAAATCCTCTGCTTTTCTCCTATAGCCATTGTAATTGTGCCTTTAAAGCATGTCTGTGTAGAACATGAAACTTAGCTTTTCTTCTGGACTGGTTGTTTTTATGTGTTTTGCAAACTTACAACTATATATATATAAATAAGTTTTTTTCAGATTCTCAAGAGTTTTGTATTTTTTAATGAAAAAAATAAACAAGTGCAGAAATCCTTTTTGTTTTTCAAACACAGACTGGGAAATCTAGAAAGAAAGAACATATCAGCAAAAAGCTATGGTGAAAAATATTTCTAAAGGCAAATGTTTTGAATAACCTGCACACTACATGTGCAACAACTAAATAGGATCATTTCAGTGTTTTTGGCCTCCTTTTGTTCTGTTTGCAAGAATGCTCCCTGAAACGAGGGGACTGATGGTTCTTCTGAGTTTATTTCGGCTCATGTTAATATTGCATGCTTTAAAATTAAATCTGCTTCTTCGTTTGACGTTAAGCTATAAGTTCCCAAAAAGCCAGAAAGTATTTAGGTTAAAAAAATAATTAGTTACTTGTTTGACAGTATTGTATGGAACCTTTTTTTCCCTAAGACATTGAACACTATTTTCAGTATCCCCAAAAGGGATTTGTATAGGCAATTATTTCCATGCTCCAGTAACAAAAGTTTGGAGATGTAAATATTATTTGATGGCATTGTAGACTCTAATTGCTGGGGTAAAATAAAAGGCTTGAAGTTCCCCTGTATAGTATATCAATACAAAATTATTCTTTTTTTATTGCTTGAAATCTTCACACCTGAGCTAGAGAAAACTGAGCTGGGGAGTGTAGTGCAAGTCTTTGGAAGATGTGTCACAGGGAGGAAAAGTATGGATTAGTATCTGCGAGATTGTAGGGAATAACTTCTATACTAGACAGAAATAGAATTGCTGCTCCTGCCAGTTTAGTTAGTCTACGTTTTTGGACAGACATGTAATGAAGCTAAGAACACGTGAAGGGGATGAAGAAAATGGATTTTTTTACACATTCTTTCTTGTATGTAAGGCACAGATGGACATTGAATGCAATCATTATACAATATTTAAGATGAGTGCAAGAAATGAGGTGGAGGCTTTTCTGTTCCGTGCGCCCTCAGCTTTCAGCGTTGAGGTTTTCATTACAAATGTCAGGATGTGGTAGTTGCTGCCCTGTGTCCCTTACTGAGAAAGAACCCAGTTGCTGTTTGCGACAAAATGTGCTGTGGGGTACAGCCAAAGTTCTGAGCAGTCGTCACACCATCACTGACAGAGACAATGCCATGCTCTCCAGATGTGCTTGCATCTGTTTTCTTTTGTTGGTTTTTTTCCTACAAGATATAACCCAAAGTCTGTTGCCAGCTTGAACAACCATTCTGCTTGAACAACTGAAGAGAGACTGTGCATAAAACCAGCAACGAGTGAATGAAATTTACATCTACAAAAGTAGGAATAGGATAGTTCCTTCTTCCTACTCAGGTCAATCTTTCCTGGTGTGTAGCTCCGTATTTGCAGAGCCAGGAGCCCACATCCTCCTATCAGGCAGCCCTGAGGTTTGAGTGCTTTCTCTGAAAATCGCTAAAAGAAATAGGAGTCCCCCATAAACTTTACTATGGTTTGGCTCAGGTTCAAAAGTATGGAGTCTTAGAAGAACAGCGGAGATCTGGGTTCTGTCTCAACTTGCCTAACCTTTAGCAAACCTCTCGTGTTAGAGCCCTGCAGCTCTAGGTGATTGTGCAGTTCCAGAGAACTGTATCCAAGGGAAACGTGCTCTGTTCACACCTGTAGGAGGGTGCGTGCTGAGCTGCCTTCTGCACCTGGTCATCCCAGTTGGTTGGCAGAATAATGGGGGGCTTCATTCAGGTTCCTTTCTGCTTCCTTTGAAGAAGCTACTGCTTGAAAAAAGAGATCTTGTGTAACTATAGCTTTAGATTTTTCAGTAAAATACAATATGATCATTGTCATGCAGCTGGCTCAGAAGGTAAATCAACCCTTTCTGGGTAATGCAGTGCCATGATGGGGCTCGGAGGGACCTAGCCCATCCTAGCCAAGGATGGCATAAGCTTAATCTCTTACAGTCCTATAATATTTTAAAATATATCAAATGCCCTAAATCTCAAACAGTTTTCATGACAATCATCAATTCTGATTATTGTGGTGTTGAGTTACTTTTTCTGTCTGTAACCTTTTTATTGCCGGTGGAACAGCACTCCTGAGGCATCTGCTAAAAAGGGATGCATCCATTGACAGCTGAATGACCTTTAAGGCAGTTTGGGTCAGGCTGAGCAACCAGACAGGCTCCTTTAACATTATCATCTCAGACAAGCACACGAGATCATGACATCGTGTCTTATGTACAGGCCCCAGCGTTAGGAAGCTGCACATAGCTCACAGCCCAAGAACTTGAGTCTCCAGTTCAGTCTGTAATGGCTGAGTGTAAGGAAGAGCTTTCAGGTTCTTTTCCTTGAAAAGGAAAGGTGAAACTGAGAGGTGAAACCGTGCTATGGGCATAAGCATAAAGTGTATAAAGTAGATTACAGAGCAAAAGCCTTATAAAAACCATCTATCTTGTCATCTCTTCATCCTTTCAATGAACCCACAGAAGTCTGTAAGAGCAAAATATGACAGTTCTGGAGCTCACCCCATCAGGACTAGGGCAGACTCAGACTTGATATAGTTTGCATCAACTCAGAGGTTTCAGAGGCTCTACCAAATTATTTTGAAACAGCAGTTGTTTTTCCCCTCATGTTTGTTTTTTCTGTTGTTAGTTTTGAAGAGTGAATCAAGGTTGTACCTATTTCTCCAAGAGTAACCAAACAGGAGAAGAATTGCAAAAAACAGCAGCTAAGCACAGAGACTGACCACAGTGAGGGCATTTTGTTTGCTGTCTGCTAACCTTTATCCTGAGTGCCAGTCACAGATGCACCTCCTGAAACATTATTAAAACAGGAGCTAAACCAAAGCCACTCCATCGTAGAGAACATTTTGTACTCTCTAACACTTTTAATTGCACAATAGTGCATGCTTTGTGCCCCTCAAAGATTTGAGGTTGGAGTGTACCCAGGGGAGTTTGCTTTGGGGGAGTTTTTTTTTTCCCCTTGTATATTAAAGTTATGTAAGAGATGGTGTTTTTCTTTATGAGGTCCTGTCCTTATCTTTAGAAGTTAATAGCTCCCATTAAAACTTCCCTCTTTCTGTTTTCCTTGTGTACACTCCTTTTATGTCAGAATGCAAAGTTGTGAAACTGGAGTTAAACATAGACATGCATTTTACAAAGAACAAAGGTGGTATTCATTCAAGTTGTTTGTGGTGTTTGCTTTCTTACTTCTATATTTCTTTATTAATAATACCTCATTTTGAGTCTTTTTTCCACATTTCATACTTCACTTTGGTTACAGGTTGCTTGACATGGGTACAGCAGATTCAGCTGTTTAAAAAAATAATTTGCTACCACCTTTTTATGACTGATTGCAGTAAAATAGGAATTTTAATTCAGACTGTAGAGACATTACGGTGTAAAATCCTAAGGAAGGAGCAGGAAGAATTAAATATGTGAGCACTGTGAGACTTACAGGCAATGTAGGATCAGACCAGACTCCCAATCTTCTTTCAGATCTATTACAAACACTGAAGCCCTTTCTAGCCATATGTTACTTTTCCTGCTTCAAATACCACCTAATATGCTAAACCTCCTCAGGTGAATGTGTCTCACTTATCATTAAGCATAGTTTCAGGATCATGCCTCAGTAAAAGTTTAGTTTTAAAAGTCCCCTTGTGCCTGCTTCTAGGTACAAGGGGAGAGGCAGAAGTGAGCTGCTGCTGCTCATGCCGCTGTTCTCGTGTAGCACAACGGGTGTCTCACAGCCCATCCCAGAAGAGACAAAAGGGAGGAAGACTGGCTGTGGAGGAAACAGACTTTGCATGACTCCAGGGCAGTACAGTTGCAGTGCTTCTGTAAGACCTTTCTCATCACTGCAGTGCCCTACGTCCTCCCCTGGCAAAGGCTTTTAGGAATAAACTCTCCTGCCCCAATAGCACCGCACACAGACTAATGTGAAAAGGCTGCATATTTACTCATTGAAAACGCCAACAAACAAGAAATGTCCAGTTATTAATTCTCTTTCCTTCACATACATGTTTTCTTCATACCACTGGCTGGAGCCATGCTTGAATTCATCAGCAACTGGTAAAAGGCAGACAAAGGGGCAGTTGATGTTCTGGCCAAATTCCACTTCAAGCTTTATGCTAAGGTTCACTTTCACAACACCATTCACACTATGTTGAGAGGTGTGAAGGTTTCTGTTGCCAAGATTCCTCTTTAGAAGTTTTTTTCCCATTGTACATAGAAGGGGAGTAAGAAGTATTTAATATTCAAAAGAGCCAAACCACAGCCTGTAGGTTGGGCTGCTGGACCTATGAAGGTGGACAAAAGCAAACAGTGAATAGAAATTCTGAACACTGTCTATTTAAACTCTGATTGTTTACATCCAACATAATCTTCTATATGAATTTCAAGTTGCTGGACTCTACATGAGGTTTAACACGGTAAATGTATAAATACGTATTTAATTTTAAAATCCTAATTGCTATTGGCATTTTTGTTTTGGTTTTAAGTTCGTATCTAGTCTATGGGTTAAATCTAGTAAACACAGAATGGATGAAGTATTTAATAGAAGAAAACATATAATCCAGCATAGTGACCATGAAGTAGAATGGGTAAATTGGGTTCTTCTGTTGCCTTTCTGGCAAGTAGTGGTGGGCCAGGAGAAAGCAAAGTTTTGGTTTTTGTTGAATCCCATTTGCTCTTTTCTCCACAACTGCTGCTTGGAGAAAGACTTGAAAGACCCAGGTTACCATTATGTAACTCAGCAGCATGCTTTCAGTGTTCTTTCCTTCAGTTATGTATGGAGTATTTATTTTGCTTCACCTTTGTGTAAGGGATATGTGTGAAAGGAACTGCCTGCAAACAGTCAGAGTCAAGTACAAAGTGTAGGAAAGGTGGGGAAGTTTGACCATCTGGTTGTAGTTTTGTGTTGAATAATTTTCTTGCAAATGAATTTTCACCTTTCCTGTCCACAGTCAAATGCTACTTGAATACAGCTCTATTAAATGGTGCTTTCTAGTTCATACTTCTCTGAAAATTCCTACAACATTTTACTCTGCAAATGCAGTTTCAAAAACTCTTGGAGAAACTGCAAATGCATTTCTTCATTAAAGAATCTTTTCTAACCTGTATGCCTTTAATATTTCTCCACAATGAAAGATTTGATTAGGGAAAAAAATGTTCCAAGATGTGGACATGTGACATTGTTTATTGTATTACATATAATTTGAGGTCTTCTATTTGTCTGTTACAGATGACAAACATACCTATTAGTATACTTTTGACATATTAACATTCATTTTTATGTCTCTTCCTGAGTTCACCTGGTTTAAAAACTTCTAATACTATCTTTTTTTACATAACTGTTTTCATCTTAAGGCTGCTAAAACTTTTCCACTGTTACCTTGCTTTTGTTTTCTAAAAGTTTGCTTTTGAGGGGAAAAAAATTCATAGATTTTATGTGCAATCATACATATGGTTGCTCATAATATGTATCTATAACATATATATATATATATTAGCAAGAATAAACAAAATCAGCAGCTGTAATTTTCTTTTTTTGCTTTAGTACAAAGATTCATACTTCAACCTTTGTAATAATTCTTGTGAGCCCTAGTCAAGAATCTGAGTAGAAATTGTAAATCTACTGCTGGTTTAACTCCTCTCTGAGGGTATACACCGAGGAGTGGTGTTATGTGTATGTCTCTTGGCAAGTAGTGGTGACCTGTTTGTTTTGGTATTGCATGTTTGCATTTGATAGACCTCCTGGGATTTTTTTTGCTTATATTTTATTCAAAGAGCACATGCAGACCACATATATTTTGCTTTATTTGCGTTGAACAACTGAGGGGTTTATTATTCAAAAAGAAAAGCATTAAATTGCATTAATGATGCTGTCACAAACTAAAACATAGGGTTTCCAGAATTCTATGATGTTTCATTTATTTGTCATACAAATATGGCCCAGGGATGAAGGAAGTTTAAGAAAATCGAGATAATTTTGTGAATGTGATTTTACTGCAAATATTTAAACTGCCTGGAGAACCTGTGTGAGAAAGGAATGTGTAGATAGAGATCTTGGGGCATGCTTTCTTTTCCTTGTATGGAAATCAATCACTTCAAGCTAAACTCAGATCAGAACTCCCCTGGCTGGATTATCAAACTCACAATGTGGTATTGCTGCTGTCTTGCCATAGTAGCTGTAATCTGGGTACCCAGATGTTTTCCCATTCTTCTTAATAGCCTGGGCTAAAGGTCACATTTTGTCTGGTGATGGGAGAAGGGAATCATGCTAATGTCCCTTACGCAGATGAAAATACGTTTGGACCATAGGTAACCACAGACCTTCATTTTAGCATACCTAAAATGGGAATATGTTCCAAACTTTTGCTGAATTTCTCTCAGGCCCTGAATGTTGACTAAGCCCTGAATGAGGGGTAAATAGGCATTCCATTGAGAGACATGGTAATGCTCCATATGATAACTTCCTTTGTACCTGGGGAAAGATATTGCTGAGCTTTATGTCCTCCTAATGTTGGTCACTCATAGAGCTAGGTCTTTTCTTCCCATATGTACCTGTACAACCAAGAGAAAGAAATCTTTCCTCCTTTGTAGAAGTAACAGAAAAAAAAGAAAACCCAAGACAATACCTAAGTGGTCTGAGGCCTTTAAAAACATTGTATAAGTATGTATCTGTCAATGTGTGAGAGGTAGCAGCTCAGAAAATAAATTAAACATAAGGAGATTAAAGGGGCAGGCAAGTGAGAGACAAAAAAAGAGATGTGCTGACCTTGCTTAACTTGGAAAAGCTAATTAATAAAGAGGAAAAACATGGTTCAGGATTCAGCATGAAGGTGAGCTTTCTTTTAGGTGATGCTTATTAACAATCTGGGACATTATTATATAGAATAATAGTCTGAAGAGCTATTATTTCTAGTAGAAGTAAGTGAGTTAGACTGTAACATGCTAGTTCAGTAACCTTGTAGAAAACCTGTGAATTATTTTGTTCTTAGATTCTTTTAAACAGAAAAGCTTCTCACTGGGAGGTGTGGAGGACCAAGCTTTTATGTTCCAAGGTAAGAGTAAAGGGAGTTGAAATGTGATCATTGGCACACACATGAATAAAATAAGGGACATCCCCTTTCAATTAGATGGTGTTCACCTTATACAGTTGTAATGGCCATGACATTTCTTTCATATAAAACTGGAAATGAGAAGAGATACAAAACAAGTAGATGCTACCAGGGATAATGAAATGAGTGGCAGAAGACTGATTTATGGAGTAATGGTATCGCGTTCCACTGCGGGGAACTGCAGAGAGTTCTTTTAAAGATGGATGGCCAGGAATGACACGAAGCCAAACGAAGCAAACCTTGTATCTGTGAACCATTTATTGATAATGAAAACGAGAAGGAAAAGGAGTTGCCCAAACAAAAGAGGGGTAGAAGAGACAGAAAAGAAGAAATGGAAATAGAAAAGGACTGGGGGAGAAGAGAGAGAGTGGACAGAGAGGAAGAGAGGGTGTTACCCCCAGCGAGTCAGGGCAGTGCTGTCGGTGTCTGGGCAGTGGGGGTTGATGCCCGCTGCCTGCCTGTGGCCGGGCTGGGTCTCAGCGAGCCTGCACAGCTCCCGGAGGGGCATGGCTCCACGGGCGATGGCACCGGACACGCGGGGAGTGGGAGCTCGGGCGGGAGGACCAGGAGCCTGGATCGGGGCGGCAGGGCGGGCACTGACTGGTGTGGCAGGGCTGGAAGCGGGCAGCCCAGGCAGGACGCGGGGCGAAGCGGCAAGGCAGCGGTCAGGGAGGCTGGGCAGGCGCGAGGGCGAGCCAGCGAGGGCAGGCAGGCTGGGGCCGGGGTGTTGCCCTGACTTCTGCAGTCTTTCTATGTGTTCATTCTTTGATAAAGTTTCTCACACACTTTCTGTAAACNGTGCTTCTTTTCGTGTCCTAGAGCGTCACCAGGGCAAAGGAGGGACGAGTGGGCCAGAGCACGAACAGCAGCGAGCAGCAATGCAGTCGGTTTGTATCCCCCCCGGCCACTGCCAAAGCCTGCCCGCTAACAGGGATCCATTGGTCCAGCCCAGCCTTTCTTTGCCGTCCCTTGGTGGAGACCTGTTCGCGACCTGACACGAGCAGTCCCCCCGCAGTGTCCCCTGCTGATTGCCTCGTGTGGGGCATTGCCAGGCGAAGCCCTCCCGAGATAAGGCTGCTTCTGGCTGCCTCCTGCCCGTGGCACATGGGCACCCTCCTCCACGCGCCTCTGACAGCCATTGTTAAGGCACAACAAAACTGAATTTGCTCCTCACAAATGGATACCAAGTATGTTGTTTTACCATTAGAAACTTCAGTGACATTCTGTTGAATTTTCCCAACCCTTCTTTCATGCTACATGCAGATAAATCCTATTTGAAGGTAAAAACAATACTGGATTTACCATGTTTCACAAAGATGTGTTCGTACTATAAAAAGACTGTGGTAAAAAATCAAACCAACTTTCCATTTAATGACTTTAAAATTAGATTTGCTGCTAGTGCAGGTGTGCATTTCATGATACCAGGCAATCTCTAATACACTTGTGCAAGTGCAGTAACAGGCCAAGTTTTTAACCCAAGTCATGTGTGAGAGGAGGGAGAGCAATCAGAATAGTGAGGGGGTTTTTTGTTCATATAAACAACACAGGAAACTGTGTTACAGGTTCTGGCATCCTGTGGGCTTTGATATTATTAGTCCTAAGCAATGCTAGTAGAGTGGATAGTCAAGTTCCATGTTCCTAGAGATGAATAACTAAAAAAAGGAGATGCTGAGAAGATTTTCCTTTGATAAAAGTATACAGTCAAAATGCACAGGTTCTGTATTTTCATTCAAAGGTGGGATTTCATACATGAATACAACAGGTTAAGGCCCTGGTTTGTAGCTTTGCTCTGTTGTATATTTTCACACTTATCTGCCTATACCGTATTTGTTCACCTTTAATGTTCATGTTTCGTATTTATTTTTAACCGTACGTGAAGAATGTATTTTCTCATCTAATACCTATGCTTCCTGTTATAAATAATGCCTTGCAAAACACCTGTGAGTCACTACTTGTGCTACTAATGAATTAGCAATCAAGGCAGTATTGAAATGCATGGCAAAAGTTAAGTGTGTAGAAATATTTTGCGTTAGTCTTGCCATGGAAGTAATCAAATTACTGAAACTGAGAGCCAGAGGCAAACACACAGAGGTCATTAATTGTGGTTCTCACCAGCTGACTGGCTTGTGAAGCAAGGCCTGGTAGGTAAGTTGGACTCGTGGCACCAGCGAGTGTGGTGGTGTGAGCTGATGCTCTGCCCAAGCCTCTGCTGCCTTCTGCAAGTCTGTGCTAGCTCTCAAACCTCTGCGGGGAGTCAAGAAATCTGTAAGGAGGGTACCTCCAGCATAAATCATGTTTTCTAGCTCCTGTCACTCTAAAAGTGGGTATGTCAGATTAAATGGGTTGTTTCAGACGAGTCTCTTCCTTCTGAAATGGAGCCCTTGTGCTGTTCAGGTTGCTAAAAAGAACCATGACCTCCTGCATCAGTTGAAGATTTTTTTTCCCATTAAGTATTTTAAGCTTCAGTTGCTGAAGAGTTTAAAGCAGAATAATGAAGAAGGAGGCAGAAAGGAAGAAATCCAAGGTTAAAATTAAGTGAAATGTATTATGAAATTCTTTCACTGCCACTTGTCAATTAAAGCCCAGAATTAAAAAACTATAGAGGAAGTCGTGAGTGTCCCCAGATTTACATTATTCTGGGCCAAAATTTGAGCTCCATGAAGTTCTTAGGAAACTGGATTTTGCTTTCGCCCAGTTTGCCTTCTGACATTATATATCAATACATGAAGTGTTTGTTTTAGGAAAAACGCACCATTTGTTGCCATCAAAAAGTGTGCCCATTCATCTCCAGTAGACTTCTGCTGTGTAGCAAGAGGGAGATCTTTCTCTTTGTAGGTGGTGCCAGGCAAAACCCTTCTGAAATCTTACAGAAGTAAGATTTCATAAGGCATTGGGAAAGCTGAAGGCAGTATTGGTTCCAATGGAATTTTTCCTTACTGCAGCTGGTAGGGAGAGTTTGCTGCATGCAATTGAAACAAGCTGTGCTTTTGCCTCTTGAAGGTCCAAGTGAACCTGTCAAGAAATATAATAAATATAGTAATTATGGTAAGAGGAGTGATGCATTTGTTCTGTCTTGAAATTTTTCAAAATGTCACTCTCATACACTTCTAGAAGGTGACTTTTACCTGAGTTCTGGGAAGCCTGCCTGTGTGTGCAGCATGGCACAGCTGGAGTTTCTCTGCAGGCAGGTGGTGGGGGACAGCAAGGAGTGGGGAATGGCCACCTGCTGCTGTGGAGGAGTGGGGACAGATGAAGGAGATGAGACAGGGAGAGAAATTGGTAAGAGAAAATGCTGAGGACTCCTCTTCAAGAAGTTAATCCTTTGATATTTTCTCTAGAGAAAATATTTTGATTTTGATGAATCTTCTGGTTTCCATCAGCTCAAGGGGCTTGCTCATAATTTTTGAGGATGGTCACAGCGCTTGTGTAAATGTCCTCAGGGACACTTGTGTATTTTGAAACATCCTCTGACCAGTGCCATGTGAAGGATGCAGTGGCCGAAAGGTCACAGGAGATGTTTGCTTTGGCTACTCACCGAGCAATGGGGTGATATTAGGGCTGCACCAACAGCTTACAAAAGCAGTAACAGCAGAATAAACTGAGTTAAATGATTCAAGAACTGCAAGACTGACCTATTCACTTGTGTTACAGTAAATGCAACCATGAAAACCTATAGTCTTAAGTAATTAGAAAGTAGCAAGGTTAGTGTATGAGACTTCAGTTGGGCAGTGAGAGAGAGGGAAAGAGAACTGAACAAAAATATGAGGTAAGTTCAAGTCAGTGACTCCATGATGCCTCAGGAAACACACATGAATGCATGGTCACAGATTTTTCATTCCCAGAGCTTTTCAGATATTTCAGTGGTACAAACTTTGTGCTTTGATTGGTGTCACCTGTTAACTAATCTGGCAGAAAAGTACCAGAGATGAAATGGATGTGTTACTGTGGGATACGTGGGCAGGGAAGCACAATTTTAAAGAGCATTTGAAGAGAATGCTTCTTCAATTAGGTTTATTGTGCAAAACAAAGTTTAAAATTTGCCACTTAAATTTGTATACTAAATATGTAGCCAAAGACAAGCAATTAAAGTAGTACATGCTGTATGGTTTGCAGGGATGCAAAGCTAGGTCATGTCCCCTGTGGATTTTTAATTGTTTCCTTCACTAACCTGAAAACAATGGACAAGTGCTATAAAACTTTGCATCCTAACTTCAGCACATGATCAGATGAACACAACCACAGCATTACTACTCCATCATATTTTTAATGTGTCCATTGTGGCTGCTTCTCGCCCTTGTTGTTTTTGAGGGAATAATCTGCTGATGAGGAAGAAGCTGTAAATGTAAATGATCAAGACACGCACTGGCTTGCACTGAGGACCCCTGTGGTCACTGTACTGAAAACCAGAGCTTGAGGGAGAGTGCCAGGAATCAGAAACAACATGGCCAGCAGGGACTCCAGCTCACTGCTGGCTACAAACAGCAAGACAATGGCAGTGAATCATTGTTTCAAGTGTCCTTTGCTATTAAAGTTTTCAAGCGACTAAATGCAAATGCAATAAATAAAAGTAACATAAAATAAATATTCCCATAGCTAGAATTTTCTAGATGATCTGTATATTATAAAAATAACCATTAGGCCCTTTCAAAGTAGTATAGCTTCAACATCCATAAGTACTTATTAGAAACCTAATATTTGGTCATCATTAAAAAGATAAGCTAGGATATGTACAGCCATTAGTTACAATTTGATATTTAAGCATCAGTTGTTTTCAGTTTAAAATTCTGTTTTAAATTGGGGTTTTTTTATGAGAAGTCGCCTAGTAAATTCTAGGGCTGTATCTTCCTGTGGTTCAGTGGTTAGGGACCAGTTCAGTCAACCAGATAAACATGTATTAAACTTGAAGGACATGTGTAAGAGCTGCCAAGTTAACACACAGCTGTGTCCCAGGAGATCCCTGTTCATTAGATTAAAAGACCAGAAGATCGTGTTTGGGTGTGATGTGTTGTAAAGTGAGCCTCCAGTTGTGTGCATTTCCTCTAATGTTGGCCTGGGGACAGGCCAGTAGACAGCTGAGGAGTGTCATGCTTCACACAGTTTTACTATCCCATTTCAAACTCATGGGGAGACATCCATTGCTTAGACCTTTAGTGGTGTAAGCTTTTTTTATTTCTTGGCAATAATTTCCTCCAAAAGTGAATGAGATTTTCCATAGCTCCAACTTAAGGTAAACATGCAAGTGACTTTCGTAGAAATGTCAGTAAAAACTCAGTAAAAGCCTTAGGATTTACCTTATGGGAGTTCATTATGGGGCACAGGCTTTCTATTCCTTGGACTAAAGCACCCTGCCAAACATCACCATTTTGCTGGACGTGTTTACATAATATGCTTTGGAATTCACCATGGAAAACATAGACATAGTGCATGTGGTTTGGGTTAAGATCATTCTGTAATTTATGATTGGAGATGTAGATGAGTGTAATTTAAGCTAAAACTCTTCAAGCTTTCTACTTGTACAGTATGTTCTACAGAGGTTCCGAAAGCCATTCTAGGCTTGGTCTCTCTTTAAGCAATCTTGATTATAAATCCCACAAGGAAGAATGGAAAAAATTGCTTGTGGTGTGTCCTTCTGCTTCCTTTATTTAACTTGGTATTGAAGGAGTCTTACAATTTATATCTGGATAACACTTGAAATCCTCAACCCACAGACCAATAAATGCCAGGACAGTACTTTGGGAAATACTGTGCTACCTGCGTGTCTTATGTCCTGGGTATCTAGAGCTGCTCACTGTCAGTTAAATGACTCCTCTAGTTTTACCTGCTTCGGTCTTCATATTAAAACACCGTGGAATAATTGGAAAATTAACATTTCAGATTTCCACTAACTGAAAAATTGAAGTTTCCGTGGTTGAATTTGGCCAAGGTTAGAAAATCCATCCTAGTTTTCACAGAAGCTCTTGCATCCTCATGCAGTGACAGTAGTTGTATCATCAGGAAACCAAGTTCTGCAGTTCAGAGCAATGAAACCTGCTGTTGAGCGTCACAAGTTTTGGATATAAAAGTGAGTCTTCAACACTTACACACTTACACATGCTGCTCTGTGTTGAAGTGGAGCATGTCTTTAAGAAGACACCACCAGGCTCAACTGCACTATTTCAGCCGAGGCTACTCCAAGTGGTGCTGCAGTCCAGTGGACAATACTAAATAAGCAGGAAAAATTAGGTGTTCAAGAAAATGCCTTGTTAGGATAGAGACTTATGGACTGCCAAATATAATCTTGTTCCTGCTATTGATGAAATTCTCTCAACTCTTTTTCATCTATGAAATGAGTGTAAGCAGGCCTGGAGGAGACAGGCAGATTCTTCGATGGAGTGGTGCATGCCCCGAGGGCATCACATGTATAAGGTAGAAAGCAACCTAATCACCCATCTTCAGGTCCATAATCCTAAATATACTCTACTTTCTGAAAGCTATTTTGTATTTAAGAGC
The DNA here is from genome assembly GCA_013397915.1 of Daphoenositta chrysoptera. NCBI lineage: Eukaryota > Metazoa > Chordata > Aves > Passeriformes > Daphoenositta > Daphoenositta chrysoptera. Next base: position 73,682 of record VZRO01003926.1, on the reverse strand, counting down.
TCCCACCTTAATACTTTTAGTTTTCTGGGTGTAGTTTCCTAACAGACATCTCTGATATGTTGGTAAGGAGGGAACAATAGAGGCAGATCACCTGAGCAACCTATTTATCTGAATGTCCATTCCATTTCATGCAGCTGCTAGAATAAATTACTAGTCCATATGAAAAGGAAACTTTTCCCTCTGTTCACAAGATTGTGGTCAAAGTGTATTCACTACTATTTTAATTTATTTTAAAGGCACAGTTTGAAAAAAAGGCTCCAAACCCTAATTACAAAGGGACATGAGACAAAGAAGATGCTTTACACTGGGTGAAAGTTATTGTTGCTTTTTAGGACTTCCTCTGTAAGAAGTCTTTTTGATTCCAGTAGATGGCATGCACTCTTCAAAGCTTGCTGTGTGCAATCACAAATACTGCTCCAAGGAGCACACTGAGCTCTCTTTTTAAACTGTATCCCAAGTGATTCTGTTACTCTACATGTGATTCCTATAATCTCTTTAACATACCACAGGAAGTTAGTATGTCTTCAAAACTAAGTTTTTTCACTTTTTCAGGGCCCAGCCCAGGTAATTTTTGTTGAGATGCTTTTCAAGGAACATGAGCAGTTGGGCCAAAGCAATTTTGTTGGAGCAATAGTTGTGATGAAAGCAGTCTGACTATAATAAAAGTGTAGTGGCATTAAAAGAGAAGCAGGCATTCTAGGTAAAAAAACCTCAAAACAATAAAAGAAATAAAAGAATGGCAAGGAGTTTCTTGAATGGGATGCATTTTAAGCTAAATATGCCATATGGTGGGAGAAAAAAGCTTAAAATGTCTTTTTTTATTCTTTTCAGCTTGTGAGATAACATTGTACTGGTGAACAAATACAATCTGTTTATAATGTTATGCTGTGAGACTTCTGCACTTTCATAGAGGTTTCTGGCACTCAGAGATTGCAGTAGTAAATTACTAGCTTTATAGTTGTAAGTCAGATTTTGGAGAACAGCTGAGAAACACCATTATCTGTACTTGGAGGAGAGTTAGTATTTGTTAGGGTACATAGGAGCAAATTGGGACTCGGAGTTTTCATACACTAAATCAAATTCTGACATTTTCTGCATAGATGTTCAACTATTTTCTTGTAGGCTCCTTAGTAGTTGCTCTTTGTGCAGTTTCTGACTCTATCCACAGCAGTTTCTGGAAGAGAGATTTTCCCCACAGGAAGCACTGAGGAATGTTTTCAAACAGAATTAGTGCTGGATGCACTGTTATGTGCTGGCTCATTGACAAATATCTCATGGAAATGAATGCATTCTTTTAGTGCGTTTTTGCTTCCTTTTTATTATCCGAAGCCTTGTCAAACTTGTATCTATGTGTGTGCTCTGAAGTGTTTAGAGAAAAATATTGAAGATGTGAAAGGTCATCTATCTCAGACCTTTGCCACTGGATGTCAGAGAGTACCTTGGATAGTTGGTTTTTTTAATCTTAATTTTTCTAGTCTTGTGAATTGCATGTGCATAGTAAACCTAGCACTATTCAGTCACTTCTCAGAAAACGTAAAGTAAAAGGCTTTTAGTACATTGAGAAGTAACTTTTTGGATACGTATCTTCTAAAGCATATTGGAAAAGAAATACAATGTTTTGGTATGAGAGGGGACTTTTGTTTGCAGGTTAAAGTGGTAACATCTGTGATCACTGTTCGTAGCTGGAAGATACTTTGCAACTGTTTTGAAATCACTTGGAATTTTATAGCACAGCATTGGTAAGACTCCTGAGGCATGAGATGGGCACTTTCATGCTTATATGAAAACTATGGGGAATTTTCAAAGTAGATACCAAGAGCAACAGTCATGATGGGATGGGCAAGAAGGGTGTTCCTAATTTTTTGTATTTTTTCTGCTCATTAATACATATCATACTTTAAAAATAAATAGTTAATACACATATTTGGTGAGAAAAACTAAGCAATTGTATTGCATCTTTTTATTCCTAATGGTGTCTAGATGAATGCTAATAACTGTGTTCAGATTTAGTTAAGAAGTAGTAGAGTTCTGATGCACTAATTCAGCCAGTGCAGAGGGGGAGTTACCTGGCCACTAGAAACTTGTTCTGTGTGAGTGATGTGGTCACAAATCACTGGTGTAGCCACCTGCAGTTACAAACCTGTGACAACTTACTGCAGGAAAAAGAGGGTTTCAAGAGCCATTACTCAAGAAATAAATTCATAGGAGAAACTGCATTTTTTTTCCCCTTGTCATGACAAATTAGTTCTTCCTATCTCAGTCAGAGCTCCTTGATCAGTCTCTCTTTCTGTGCACTGTTCTGACTTATACAAAAGCCCCCACTCTTCTACTCCTTCTTGTCCCTAACCAGCATGTCTAGAAGCTGCTACATTTCTGGTCTTCTCACATTCTCACTGGCTTAATCTTTGCTCAGTGCCCTTGAAAACTATGCTAATCCCCAGTAATTTCATAGCCTTTTTCTTTGTGCTGCCTGGCACACCCTAAGTAGAAGCAAATGCAAGGTCATGATTTTACTTGTCTCAGAGTTGCTGAGGATGTAAGGAAATAACTTTTTGCACAAAGTACACTGTTATTGTATAATTTGCCATGATAATAATAATATGATTCATCCTTAATTCTTCATCTCAGTCTCAGTACATAATTCTGGGGTAATGAAACATGCACGGTCCCAGGTTGTTACACCACTATAAAGCCCTATCAGCAAATTGGCAGATATTCCACCTGTGTATTATTACATAAATAAATTATCATCTTTATGGTGGGTGTTATGCTGTATGGTCTAAACCACATTTTCTTGCTTTAGACTCTGAATGATGCATAGATTAGAATCCCTGGAGATAGAAATGCACCTTGTTTAGTCCAAACAAGAAACAAGCTGGTGGTTCTTCTTGCATATAGAACTGATACCCCTCTGAAGTCTGAAATACAGAGTAAATCTGAATCCTGCCAAGGACTGTGGAAGCCTGCAAGGACACTTGTCTTGTGTGAGGTCTGAATAACTACCTTAGCTTTGTTCTTAGAAACTGTAGCTTAATCTCTTTCTGTCAGGCTTTGTCATGACACTTAAATCAGAAAGTCAGTTAAGTCAGACACTCCAATACACACTCTCTTTGATGTGTTCAAGTCGTGTTTTCATAAGATTAGGTAGGAGATGCCTGGAGGCAGTACTCTGCAGGGTCCCAAAGGCACTGCACGGCTGCCAGGTGGAAGGACACCTGTGAAGCTTCCCATGGCTCCCTTCCATCAGACCCACCATGCAGTGAGTACAGAGGTGGTGTTACACTCCTCCCCTTTTGCAACTTATTGCAGAAATTTCTCTCTCGTAGTTTCAAACACCTAGGTGTTATCCTGACTGCTTTATCCCTATCTACCTGACACTTTCAAGGAGTTTCTAGGTATGGAGATATATACATGTCTGTATAAAATACACTTACCCTCTTTCTAACAAAATCTATGTGATTCAATGTGATCTGTTGGCATCATGTGGTTTATGGTGCAGGGTTCCATGAAAAGTGAACTGTAGTTCATGATCTCCCCATAGAGACTAATTTTCTTTGCCACACAACACACTATAAAATGCTCTATGAAATCTAAGCTGCAAGTCAATAAAAAAAATCGAGCGTAGGAAAAGGCATTATCCATGTATTGTGGTCTGTCTAAAGAGATTATTGAAAGCCATGTATGTGGCCATACACAGGATGTGTGATTATGAATAGAAAAGAATTCCTGCCTGCCAGATCCATCATCTTTCCCCCCCTTTCTCATTGTTCATATGTATTGCTGCAACCCAGTTAATAAATAAGTCAATACATTAGTCAGTCAGACATTAAAAAAAAACCCAGGGGGAAAAAAAGGTCTCTCTTCTACAGTGATATATATTTTTGAAAAGACCTGGATAGATATGGAAAAAAGGATAATACACTTGTTAAAAAATTGGGTCATGTTATACTTCATTTTCCTTTACTCCTGCTATCAAATGGCCTATAGACTACCCTCTCTCTACAGGACAATTAAGCTTCCTGAGCCAGATTTAAAAGCTGGAGAAACTGTTAAAGGAAGCATTTAATGAGTCGAAATGTCATGACAATTTTAATAGGGTTTTAAAAATGGAAACAAATGTAGCATAAGTTTAAAGACTGCAAGGTAGATCATGAAGAGTTGTTTTCTTAAATGATCTCATGGAACAATATTTAAAAAAAAATCAGAAGAAGGAGACAGATGTAACTGATAACTGATTCAGAGTAAGAAGTCAGAACACTGTTCTTCTCAGGTTCAGTAAGGATGCTGCTGATCAGCTATTTAAATATATAATTGTAGCATCATAGAACTATTTAGGTTTAGGAAAACTAACTATTTAGCCTTAGGAAAAGGCCTTTAAGATCATTGAGTCCAGCTGTTAAACCTGCACTGCCAAATCCTCCACCAAACCTTGTCCCTAAGTACCACATCTACACTAGTTAACTCCAGGGATGGTGACACAACCACTTCCCTGGGCAGCCTGTTCCAATGCTTTTTGGTGAAGAAATTTTTCCAAATATCTAATCTGAACCTCTGTTGGTGCAGCTTCAGACCGTTTCTCTTGTTTTATCCATAGTTGCTTGGGAGAAGAGACCAGCCCCCACCTGGCCACAGCCTCCTTTCAGGCAGTTCTGGGGAGTGGTAAGGTCTCCCCTGAGCCTCCTTTTCTCCAGGCTAAACACCCCCAGCTCCCTCAGCTGCTGCTCACAGGACCTGTGCTCTAGACCCTTCCCCAGCTCTGTTGCCCTTCCCTCGACATGTTCCAGCACCTCAATGTCTTTCTTGCAGTGAGAGGCCTGAAAATGACCACGGGGTTGGAGGCGTGGCCTCCTCAGTGCCAGGTACAGGGGGACAATCCCTGCCCTTGTCCTTTGGCCGCACTATTCCTGATCCAGGCCAGGATGCCATCGGCTTTCTGGGCCACCTGGGCACACACTGGCTCAAATTCAGCTGCTGTTCACCAGCACTCCCAGGTCCTTTTCAGCTGGGCATTCTTCCAGATGCTTTCCCCCCAGCCTGTAGTGCTGTGTGAGGTTGGGATCCAAGTGCAGGATCCAGCACTTGGCCTTGTTGAACTTGACACAGTTGGCTTGGTCCATCAATCCAGCCTGTCCAGATCCCTCTGCAGAGCCTTCCTACCCTTCAGCAGATCAACACTCCCACCCAACCAGCTGTCAGTTGTGAACTGACTGAGGGAACACTCATGCAAGATCATTGATGAAGATATTAAACAGGACTGACCCCAACACTGAGCCCTGGGGAACACCACCTGTGACTGGCCCTCAGCTGGATTTAACTCCAGCCACCACCATCTCTGGGCCCAGCATCGAGCCAGTTTTTAACCCAGTAAACAGTGCACCCATTTAAGCCATGAGCAGCAAGCTTCTCCAGGATGTGGGAAATGGTGTCAAAGATTTTACTAAAGTGCACATAGATGACATCCAGAGCCTTTCCTCCATCCACTAAGTGGGTCACCTTGTCACAGAAGGAGATCAGGTTGGTCAAGCAGGACCTGCCTTTCATAAGCCCATGCTGGCTGGGCCTGATCCCCTGGTTGTTTGATAGGCTGGAGACTAAACTCACTCATATGATTATATTAAACTCACAGAATGTATAGTAAATGCTAACTCAGAGGAACATGGCTGTAAATTGTTCAAGGGAGAAAAGTTATTTTTCCTGCTGCAAAAAGGCCAGTCATACTTCAGGGTGTTGCTTATAATACCAGTCACTAGGCCAAATCAGCCTCCATAGTAAATCTCCACTCAGAATTCATTAATGTCTTACAAATAAGAAGAAAAAAAAACCTACATAATGCAGTTAAAATTCAATAGAAGGGCTTAGTGGCAGCAAGCAGCTTAAAACCCTTGTTAATGCAGACTGAGGCTTATGTTTCCCTTGCAGATTGAAGCTTATGTTACTCTTGTTTGTACGAGTTTTATGTGTTTGGTTTTGCACTTTTTTTATTTTTATGCAGAAGCTGAGACTTGACCAGGTAATTTTTCTGGTGTATCACGCAACATCTACCAACTGAACATTACATAGAAGGAGTGATGCCAAAACTAATGTATATTTTGCACAATAAAAATATTTTAGCTGTTTCCCATGCATGGCCTGTCATATTTTGTCTGTATATGATGAGCTTTACCAGCTCCAGTGTGGTTTGAAAAATAAATCTAATCTAAGAAATGAAACTCCCAAACTAGGCATGGCACAGAGGAATGATACGGTCCAAGACTGTCTCCCAGAAGAAGCTCAGCATCTGTCGTCATCATATAATTAATTTAAGCAGCAGAAAACACTATTTGAATTCCAACTAGAAGTTTGTTGGTGAGCTCATGCTTGAGCCCTAATTTCCCAAGGGTTGTGGCAAACAGTTCCTTACATCCAGCTAGTGAAATCGCTTTTGTCCTGGTGATGTTCCATAAGTTTTCCTCGTCACTTGTGTTTTATCTAGCAACCAGAGCACACCCTTTCCTGTGTATGAGACAGGAGTAAGCTGATCGTGTGGGGTGGAGCAGATCCTTACTCCCTCTCCCTGTCTTGAATACAGCATGTAATCCTTAATAATCAATGTTGTACTGTCTCTCCAGAGAAAGGGGAAGAGATACAACGCTGATCCAAGATTTGCTGCTAGCAAATATTCTTCAGGGCATATTAAGCTCTCATTTACTCCCATGCAATCCCACTGATTGCTAGGAGGAGCTCTGTCAGCAAGGAGTCACAAAGGTTACACCAGACTTCGTCATACCATCTTTGCCATGGCTTTTCAGCTCCAACTATGTTTGAACCACTTGTCTGAATACTAGGGAATTGGCAAGACAAGATTTGCAGCCCATTCACTTTTTATTCTGAGGTCAAAAAAGCTGATTGAACTTTCTATCCCTCTTCTTTTTTTCTTCAAGAAGAACAGTCCTAGGAACAATTGGACTTTTATAGCTGCTGTTTACTCATTGCTTTAGAAGAGACCAGTGCTTGGTTTGACAACAAACATGTAGCTCGAGAGATGTTCTTATACCCTGATCTTAAGCCTGTCTGTCCAAGGTTGTTTTCTCAAGAATAGCTCTTGCTACCTCGATTGAAGTAAATGCTACAAAACAAAGCAGACTTTGATACTGAGAATACCTGCTTGATTAATTGACAGAGCTGAAATACCTTGAACAGAATAAACATGGTCTTTGTTAATTTACCTTGTCCCCAGGATCTGTTTTTGCTAACTTTGTTATAGTCTTTGTCTACATTTTTCATTTAAATGAAAGATTATTTTTTCCCTTTAGTCTGTAATCTATCTTTATGCCAAGCTGGAGGAGTATTTGGGAGATGGAGAGTTCTTTCCCTGTAACTGACTGAAAATAAAAGGTCATTGTCACTCAAGCATGTAAATCATTAATCCATAACTTCTGTGAGGAAAGGAGTTACATTTGGTAGCCAAGGAAAAGCAAGCAGTTGGCCCCAGCCTTTCAGTCCTAGAAGCATCAGTGTGAATACAAGAAAGAAAGAAGCAGTCGAAGAGATACAGAGAGCAGACTATCCCAGGGGGAGCTGAGAGAAAACCTAAGGAAAATGCTTGGAGGAAATAGGAACAAAAAAATACCAGGGACCTTGGCGCTTTAATAAATTATTTTCTTGCATTTTGACACCAATATGTGTAGCAACCAGCAAGAAAAACAGACTACAGCCTAAACAGTGCAAATAAATACATTATCTCATCTAGCACCATATATCTTACATGCAAAACTATCTGTAAATATTTAGATAATGTAAATTCAAATGTTTATGGACAGATTCTTTTTCTCATACCTTGTTCACACTGTGAAGATGAAAGACAGTAGCTATCTTCTTGATTATAAGGCAAGATATTGTTTCTTTGCTTAAAATTGAAGTTTGATTCTGTTACTAAGTTCTATTAATGCACTTACGTATCACCTTGTCAGGGTAGCGCTTATTTGAAATCAGTGCAAATACAGACTGTGTTCACTTTGGGACAGTTCTGTACTCTACTAAGGTGAATAAAAATCAAATCTCCTGGGCTCAAAGGAGTTTCTCTCTTTTCTAAGGGAAATGCTGCCTCAAAAAGGAGAAGGGTAGGTGACACTGAGATAAGCAGAACATCCTACTAAATTATTCAAAAGCTACCACATATGTCTAGCTGTTGGTATGTGCTGTTTGGTATGATCTGCTGTTTCATGTGACTACTTGACTATTTATTTTCCAATATTTGGTTCATTTTTCATAAATCCTGTCAGTGTTTTTAAGCATCTGTAGTTAGCAGTCAATATTATCATCTTTGAAGGTCTCAGTACTTAGAGTTCTCTGTGGACCTGTTTTGGAGCTTAGCTCTTTGGCTGCTTGTCACAATGACATAAGAAAATAATGAGCAGAATTAATTTATGTCTTTATGTTCTGGCCCCAGTGGAGTTAGACTAAAAGATGTTTTGGTCAGATGGGTTTCAGATAAGCATTCAGAATGAGTCCTTTGTTTGAACAACCATAGAAGCTCAGCACAATGAACAATGATTTATTTAACTAAGGTAATAATTTGCATGTTTGAGAGACCACAGCTGCTAAAATGCATTCTTCACTGTTTTGTGATACTTACCTACGTAGAGAGATACCATTAACATTGAGATTAAATTAGTGGTGTTCAGTTGTGTAGGAGGCCTCTGGTTGTTGGTACACTTCTGGCTTTGTACTTCAGTACAGCACTGCCCATGAGTTGGGGTGTAGTCAAGCTCCACTCTGTCATGCATTCATTTTTTTTCCATCAGCATGAAAATCTGAAGCAGAAGAAAGCCTTACACGGATGTAAGTCCCTTCCCTGCATGCTTCAACATGGCACTGTGGCCTTCAGGACATGAAGAAAGCTGTGCATGTGTGCATTCACTGTCAGTGGGAGATGACAGAGGAGTAGGACAGATCCAGGGGGATCTGCTTTGTAGGGGCCCATACTCTGCCCTGACTTACATCTCTGCATCTTCCACGGACTTCAATAGGCACTTCTTGCAGTTATGTCATTGTGTGACTGCAGGTTTCAGCTGCAAAAATTCTGCATACTTCTGGAGCTAAATATCATTTACAAGATGCAAATAGAGGCACAAAACCAAGCCAAGGATGATGTCTCAGTCCGTAAGACAAAAATTTATTTCCATGACTCTGTGGTAAACAGATTTTCGTCTTCTACTAATTGGATAGAAAATTTCTGTTGCAAAATTTGGATTTTTTCATGTGCTACACAAGAGGCTTCTCTTATCCTTCATAGAAGGTTTATATTTCACTATTTTTTCTCCTTCTCTCCTCCCACAACATAGTCAAAAGCCCGGAACAATACTTCCTCTCTGGTCCAGTGATAAATATCTCATTGCTGAAAAGCAGTGCTAACTCCTTTATGGTACCATTTTTCATGTTCTGATATTCATCTGTCATCACTTCTTGTAACATGGGTTCACAGTTAGCATATTTTCTACTGTGTCTTTTTCTTTAAAAACCCCATACTCATCAGAATTTCAGCCCATGCTGAAGGTTCGCTTACAATCTTGAAGAGATGGAGGTGTAAAACTTTGAAAAGTGGAAAAGGTTCCAGGAAACCAAACTAAAATTAGCCCAAAGTAAAATCATCAAGTACTTCTGTTTACTGATCCATTGCAGTTCCACCTAATTATTTACTAGTGAGCAAGAATCCAAGCTTTTCTTTTGAATTAGTTTCAGTTGTCCATATTTAAAAGTTTCTGAGGAATATATAATTAACATGTAGTGAATAGTAGGCCAAAACAAGTTATATATTCATGTTTGGAATGCAAGTGAACCTAGTTGTAATCGCCAGTTGCAAAGTTTGGATCCTAAGTTCCTTGGGTCTTTGGCGCACTTCCACCAGTGATTTCATGGCTTTGGGGCCCACGTGCATGAAAACTGCAGACACTGTCCCATCTTTCTTGTAATTCCTCAAGTACACACATTATCCCCTGGCTAATCCTTATGTATCTCTGATACTTGCATTGATAAGTCTGCAAGAAGTAGGCAAGCCTCACATTTGAGCTGTCAGAGTGTGCCCTGGTAATCTTTGTTATTTCACCACCAGCAGCACATTTTGTTGGGACCACCACTGAGAAATATTTTTAAAATTGCAGAATAAAAAGTACAACACTTGGAGGGGGTTTCCCCTTAAAAAAAGAAAAAGGAATATTCTCTAATGCGTTTTCAAATGGTGCTATTTTTTAACCACCAAGTGTCTTAGAAATAAATGCAATTTCAATTTGAAAGGGAAATTTGTAGAAATATTTGCATCAAAATGACTGGATTCTTATTACAAATTAATAACTTTCTGTTGAGAAACTTTGCAAAGTCAACAAGCTGTACATTATTAAAAAAAAGTTTCAATTCATTGGAAATAGCTCAGTACTGAGAACATTGTAACTTTATATATCTTTTCAGACCTGTTTGAGGTCTGTAAACCTCAGTCTACTGTTGTAGAGGAAGATTTTCTAAAATCATAAGACCAGATCTCAAAAAGTATAGTTTTCTTGATAATAATTTTGTTCTTTACTTGTTTCTCATATTTAAATGGACAGCCGTAACTTTTAGGGGAAATGTCTGATTCATAGTAGTATTTTTAGTATTTTTTTTCCAATACATGGTAACATTTTGTATATGAAAAGGGAGTCTATTGCTACCAATTTCTCAGGTGCTGAGAAAGTTAGAGGCATGACTTTTGCAGTCCTGCACTCGTGTGTGTATCACTTCGTACTGGGTTTGTGTGGCCTGCTTTTTGTAGCTGGGGGGCCACAGGGGTGGCTTCTGTGAGAAGCTGCTGGAAGCTTCCACCATGTCCCCCAGAGCCAACCCCTGGCAGCTCCAGAGATGGTCAAGCTGCTGGGCAAAGCTGGGACAATCGGGAGTGGTGGTAATGCCTCTGTGATAGCAGATTTAAGAAAAAAGAAAAAAACCTTATTGCTCAGATGTAATTGTGGCTAGAGAAGAGTGGGGTGAGAAC
>VZRO01003926.1:0-62445 GCA_013397915.1 Daphoenositta chrysoptera | reverse complement strand
CACGCCAGAGCGGGTGGATGTCTGAGAGGAGGCTGTGAGCCCGTGGGAGGCCTGTGGAGAGAGGGGCCCCGTACCCATGCTGAGGCAGCCTCGAAGGACTGCACACCACGGAAGAGTGAGCCACACTGCAGCAGTTTGAGGAGGCCTGTCTGCCCGTGGGAGGGACTCACGCTGCAGCAGTTTTGGCAGGACTGCAGCTCGTGGGATGGAGCCACGCTGGAGAAGTTCACGGAGAACTGTCTCCCGTGGGAGGGACCCCACGGTGCAGCAGGGGAATGACTCCTCTCCCTGAGCAGTGGGAGAAGGCTCGGGTGATGAACTGACCACAACCCCCATTCCCTGTCTCCTTGCACCTCTGGGGTAGGAGGGAGGGGTGTTGGGAAGGCGTTCTTAAGGACTTACTTTTACTTCTCATTATCCTGCTCTGATTTTGTTAGCAGTAAATTCAATTCACATCCCCAAGCTGAGCCTGTTTTGCCCATTATGGTATTTGATGAACGATCTCTCCCGGTCCGTATCTCAACCCATGAGCCCTTAGTTAAATTTTCTCTCCCCTGTCCAGCTGCAGAGGGGAGTGAGCAAGCAGCTTTGGTGGGTGCCTGGCATCCAGCCAGCATCAACCCACTACACACTTCCTCAAATATAAACCAGAGTTAGTAAAAAAACTTTTTCCTCTAACCACTGCCAATTCAATGAAACCAAAGGTTTTCCTGGGAAATGCATAGTTTTCTGACCAATTTTCAGTGGCAGTTGTTCAAGTCTCATTACAGCCAAGTTAAAAGTATTCTCTTGATCTCAGCATTCTGGTTATATTACAGTAAAATGTTAATGTTGAAATTAAATGTTTCCAAAAGATTAAGCAAAATGTTATCGAATGCTTTATTTTGCAAATAAATCCTAATTTTTTAACTATTATCGTCAGTTGTAATTAAATAAGATATTAAAATCTACATTTTCCTGCTAATAGAAACTTTGTTCTTCAGCTGTCTCTCCTGGTTAAGTAAACAGCCATGGTCTTTAGGGAAACTGAGTTTTCTAGCTCCACACCACTAGGTTAGTCCATGAAACATTTGGGATTATATGTGAATTATTTCTGATTGTATCTCTACCATTTGAGAAATAACTACAAAAAATACTGTGAAGGCTACACCTTCAGAAGAACACACCATTGCCATTTCAGAGACTTCTTTGGAGCAGTAAATATGCAGTGTTTATGAAATGTGGGAGGTGGTGGAATATGCGTCAGATTCCCCAGTTATATATGATGGAAGTAATCCAGACTTTCCCTTTTGGCACCTTGTGCTATAACTTCTACTTGATTTTTCACTTTTTATTCTAGTGCCAACAATATGCCTAAGCAAGTAGAAGTCCGGATGCATGAAAGTCATTTAAATCCAGTGGAGCACAGATCCAGGAACATATGTGTGCAGTTCTGCCAGTCCCTCCACAGGAATCTGCTCCTGACTCTTACTGTCTTTGGTAAGCTACATCTGCTGCTCTGGACACTCTGTGTATCTGCATTTGTTCCTGTGGCACCACAGCCCCTGTCTGTGGTCTTCAGCTGTCCCAGCTGAACACCCAGGGAGTAAATAGGATGCCCATGGGCACTGCTTGTGTAGTTCAGGTGAGAAGGGTGTTCCTGACACAACACAAAGCAAATCCACACCACTGAGGTACATTCTGTGCCTGGTTTTGGAAAGGAGTGTGATTTAAACCCCAAGGCCAGTCAGGTCAATGTCATTCAGTAGGACTGAATGCGCTACACCTTTTTTTCTCTCAGTGGTTTGAAAATAAAAAAAGAAAAAACTGTTCAAAATTTTCTTTTATCTCTCAGTTTACACTTCACTGGTTTTAAGGTTTGTATTCCCTCTCTGTAGCTGTAAGCCAGCACTCCATGATCTCATCCTGAATATTGCCTCTGGCTTTAGCAGCTTCCAAATACGGAACAGTTTGACATTTTATTGTGGTTCACAGGCTCTTTGCCTGTTTCTTTTTCACTGAAAGCCCAAGAGCCAAATGCAGCAAATTTGTAGACATACTCTTGTTATTGTTTGAAAAACCAGCTGCAACTGGTCTTGAGCTGCAAATTTCATGTCCTTATTTTCAGCCTGCAAAACCCCATACTGCTGAAGTGCTTGCCTTGAATCGTCTTTTAAAGGTGTACCTGATGCTGTCCAAGAAAAGAGTTTTAAATACACATATCTTCTTCATTGTATCAAAGAGATACTTCATAGTCATAGTTGCTGCAAATCACAACACAAGCTTTACTACCAGGTTTTATTACACTTGGGTCTTGGGTTTGGGATCAGGAGAAAAAGGCATCCTGGATGTAAGCATAAAATAGCTGTTCACAAAGATCATATTATGAAAGTAGACATGGCCTTTTTTCCTCTAATCTATGCTTTAACAGCCTCAATCCTGAGAGGGAGGTTTAAGTTTTATCACTTTAGAAATCCACATAAATGACGAAGGGTTTGTTTGTGATTTGAGAACATCAGCACAAGAAGAAGGATGCAGAGCATCAAAAAAAGGAATAATACATGAGCCCTAAGAATAAAGTCTTCTTCAAAGATATGTGCAGTATTCCACATCAGGCAGTGTGGAATACCCAATACCCACCTGCTCCTTTTTTTGTTCTTCTTCCAGGTGTTATCCTGGGTGCGGTGTGTGGGGGTCTTCTTCGTCTAGCAACACCTATTGACCCTGACATCGTCATGTTAATAGCCTTCCCAGGAGATATACTTATGCGGATGCTAAAAATGCTGATCCTCCCTTTAATTATCTCCAGTTTAATCACAGGTAAGATCCATTAGCCATAAATACTTTAAGATGCTTTCTACAGATATCACCTGGTTTGCTTTTTGTGATGTAGGAAGAATAATGGTGTGATCCTGTCCGCATTTTGCAGTTGCAGTGTGTATTTCAACGTTAATTCCTGAATGACTTGGTTGGCTTTAGTATGCGTATGCTCCAGTGAATTTATTTCCAAACACATGTGCACATGCTACTGTCAGAAATTCTTAATGTGCTGTTTGCTCTAATTTCTGGATTGGACCTTGCAAATAAAATAATGTGACACTAGTGAGCCTATCCTTCTTGAAGGTGTGGTGTCAGCCAGACCAGGCCCACTTTGCAGAAGTCAAGGGCAAAAGATGGTAGAGATCTTCTCTATTTTTCAATGCTTGCTCTGCAATTAGATGGAGTTTTAAATGCTTCTCTTCAAATTATTAGCTGTAGACACTGCACACAACTGGAGGAAGAAGCATCGATAATCTGTCTCGTGGTAAGAATATCACAGGGATGAAAGCAGGCACTCATAGGCAGTCATTAAACTTTGAAAATTATAAAGGATTTTATTTTATAATTATTGAATTGGATATTGAGTGTCAGTATGTTTGCTTTTTCTTAAACCCCTGCAGGGCTGTCTGGATTAGATGCTAAAGCAAGTGGCCGCCTGGGGACAAGAGCCATGGTCTACTACATGTCCACCACTATTATTGCTGCTGTGCTGGGTGTGATTCTGGTGTTAGCCATCCATCCGGGGAATCCGAAACTCAAGAAACAGCTTGGTCAAGGGAAGAAGAATGATGAAGTGTCTAGTCTGGATGCCTTCTTGGATTTGATCCGAAACTTGTTCCCTGAAAATCTGGTTCAAGCATGTTTTCAGCAGGTAAGTCCTTCTGCTCCTTGGTAATATTCTTTACATTTTTTACTTGCCAGGGTTGTCTGCAGAACTAATGTCATTGTTCAGGTTAATCAGAGAATGTATGATGTAAAGAGGAATACAGGTCTAAAGTCTTGAGCAAGTAAATGAAAGAACATTATTTAGAGCTGCCTTGGTTTATCTTGTAGCTATTATTTAAATAATTTTTTTTACAAAGTTTATTTTCATTTTGTTATTAAGTAAACTTTAATCTTCTCCATGCTTTTCATACAGCAGCTATGGTAATGAATTCTAGCTTGGTCTTTCACCCAGGTTGAATTTTAACTTGCCTGTTAGTTACAGAGATGATGGTTCTGCAATGCCCTGTTTGGAATATATGAATGATCTTCATTCCAGCTCGTTGCCAAAAATGTACCCCAAGCCCCAACCTCTCATAACATCAATTGCTGTGTTAGAGTCCAGATGAGGTGGGGATAATAGCTCCAAAGGGCTGACCCACCTACAGGTGGCTCCACTTCACCAGGTTTGGAGCATGCTGGGAAGGAAGGATGCTTGGACAATGTGTTGCTTGGTCTGTAGGGAGATAATTTTGTCTGAAAGCTTTTCACCAGTGCCTAATCAAAACACCTTGACTTTAGGAGGAAAAATAAATGAAAAACATACGCTACCTAATTTCTACTGAAGCATATTTTTTGTATGTAACCTGCTTTTTCCTCCAACTGAATTGTTTGAAAGTAATGCAGACAGGTTTTTTGGGGGGTTGGGGTTCTTTTTGATGTAACAGGAGTTGTTGCCAAACCTGTTCTTAAGTGTTCCTGTGTGAAATGGCATGATAGCTGATGCTGTGGTTATGGCCAAAGAATAAAGAGAAGAGGGGGAACAGAGAAGAGGCCATGGGAAAGTGGAAGAATGGAGGGTAACCTAAACTGCCAAAAGCCCTTGGATTGCTTCACTTCTTACACGGACTTCCACATAAAAACACATAATCCTTGGGGATTTAGAGAGAGAACATTCTCAATATTTCCAAATCATCACGGGAATGTCAGTCATGTGGTCAAACTGTTGGTGGCTAAACATCACATGTAATGGGAAATGTATTTTTGCAAAACTGAGTGAGGGAAAGCAGGGTGCTTATAGTTTTTTCCTCGTCTTCCTCATTTGAACTGTGGAAGAGAGGAAAATTCAATTTCTGGTCAGTTGAAAGTGGTCAAATATCTTGATCAAGGGGCAAAAAGCAGAAAAAAGAAGAATTAAGCTACCCGTGTCAGATAGCCTTTTTAAAAACTATTATTTTTTCAGTGTGTGTAATACCAATGTTCAAGTTACTTCACTAGTTATGGATCACCAATTTCACCGATTGTTTCGAAATTTAGTTAAAAAAAAAAATCTGAGTTTTTTGGCTTTTCAGTGTTTGACATTAGCAGACTCCAGACTAATTTCTAGTAAAAACCTCTGCCACAAAGCCACGTTTCATGTGTGAAGTGTGACTAGATGGAACTTGTGCTTTTGTTAGCCCTTAACTCTGCTGTAAGGAGTTGGGCTTTACTTTTCTCTCTCTTTAGGGGGAAAATAACTTTCTTTAATGCTGTCAACATATTATTTTCTTTCCTACATTTATACAGTCTCTCTCCACAGACACTCAAGAGTTTCCAGGTAGCCTTAGGAGGAATAAGTGTTTTGCAGTAATCCTGCAAAGAGTGGTTCTGAAGGGTACACATCAATGGGGCTGTACAGTGCAGGGGGAATTTTTTGTGCCTTCCAGCACCACCAGGCAAAATACAATGAGGAGATTCATGTGCAGCTTTGGAACTGTTCATTTGCAAACTGGACTGTGAGCCATCATGAGATTTCAATCTCTCTTGAAGTTTAGCATGGTCCACAAGAAAGTTTAAATTTATAATGAAAATTGCTATTCCAGCAGACACATGATTTTATGTGCCGTGAAAAGCCATGGGACCATCTGTAAATATGACTATGACATTAAACAATTTTGTAGTCTCAAATGTGGTCAGAATCTAAGCTTTATGTCAGACTCAGCATTTTTAGTGACTGTGGCCTTGTGCAAAGGACTGCTGAGGACCTCTGACTTAAGTGACTGGAGTGGAATTTGTGAGTGTGAAGAGTCTAGTGTTTTAAGTTTAATTTCCATTACCCAGTTCTTACATTCTGAATACCTCACATAAAAAAATACTTTGTTGACAACATCCCTCAGATAAAATTTAACTCTGAAAAGAGTAGGCATGCAAGAATGTTAGGTGGTTTCAGGACAACTGAAGAGTTTCTTATGCAAAGCTATGTAGGTTTTCTGCCTGTATCCTCCTCTCCAGTTTTAGGCAGCAGGTTTTAGAAGGAGAGATGTTAGGTATTTTAAAACCGTAAGGCTTTAAACCATATGGATCAAATATGGATCATCATTCATAGTACTACAATGTCCATTTCAACAGCAAAGAGGTGCAAATGTTCTTTGAAAAGCTAATGCACAGTGTCTGTTACCTTGCAAAAATGTGTGTCTAGGAGGAAGGGAAGTAGGGAGCAGGTGGGAAAACATGGCAGGCCAGTCATAGCTTCCGAACCATTTTGTCTGTCCCAGGACCATGAAGAAGCAGAAGGGTCGAGGTGTGAAGTGGGAGGAAAACATCCCTTCAAAAGCATCAAAACACAGATCTCTCTTTTTCCACTTCCTCCTCCCTTTTTTCCTAGCTGTAAACTCAAGCTCACTTCTCCTCCTACCACTCCTTCCCAGCTTTCCTTTTACCCTTCCTTTCATGTGCCAGGAAGGGTCCAAATGCATTCAAAAGCTGATGCCTTCTTTTTTTTTTTTGAGGTGGTCAGATTTGTATCTGGCAGCATTGGTAATTTTTCTGTTACCTATCACTCACAATCTTTTAATTAGAGACCTCAAGGGACTGTGTATATTCCATTCTGAGCTATTGCAGTCAAGAGCTCAAAAGGTGTAAGAGAAGTGTTGGAAATGTCCGAAATTTTTGGTTTAAGTTAACCATCAAACTGGGATGACTTGAGCTGGACAGACCGTCCTGAATAACAAGGCTTACTGCAGAGTTGCTGCCATGACTGATCTTGGAGGCACTTGCCTTTTGGTGCTAAACAAATGGTATCAACCTGTAGCACACAGTCTGGGAAGCACCCTTTGCGAACTGCCTGGCCAAAGGGACTAACTATCTGTAAAATGTTTCATTGTAGTGATAAAAACCATGCATTTGCTATCCTTTTCACACTAGAGTCATGAGGACTTTGTAGCACTTAGAACTTTTGAAAAATAAACTAAGTTTTGGAGGAAGGGTAAGAGGCTGTGGAATGCATGTCTAATCCTTTAAAAATATAGTTCCTTGGAATTTCAAGTGAAGACTGTTTTTATTATTAATTCCTTATCTACCGTTTGGATTGCATTCAGTCTGTTTCCATTGTCATCCTCTCTTTTTATTGCCTTCAGATCCAAACTGTCACCAAGAGAGTGCTGGTGCCACTACCCGTTGAAGAGCCACCTAATGTCACTGATTCTGCTATTGCTATGGTGAACGAGACAGCACCACCTGAAGCCCAAATGGTCATTAAGAAGGGACTTGAATTTAAGGATGGCATGAATGTCCTGGGTAAGAAAATTTTCTGCCTGTCAAATATGTACATCATATGTATGTCACAGCTTTCTCCTGTATCAGGGTAGTCAGTGTTGTCTGATCTGCTCTTCAGTGCACGTTTAGTCTCTCCAGATTATCATCAAATGGTATCACCTACTGGCTGTCCATTGGTCTCTGAGATATCACAAAAACCAGCAAATGAATTGTCCTGGATTGGCAGCTTTGTGGTTATGAATTGGAGTACAGTGGCAAAGCATGTAGGAGGTACCCAAAATATCCTTTCATCCTAGAAGAAGCTGACCTAGGCTAATACTAATGCATATTGGCAAAACAGTATGGGGGAGAGCTTCAAGAGCCAGTGCTTCACACACCCCCTGATGGATCTGAGCTAAGTTGTTTCCAGTAGGTGTCTTGGGTGTGCTGAACTAATTTGGCTTGAGGCACAGCCTGAAGTGAGAGGTGGAGTGTGAACCACACTACCCAAGAAAAATCCCAGAAAGGCTTGACACATTTCTGAGTCACAGCTCCCTCCTCTTTTCATCTTGCTTGCTGACCTTTACCAGCTGCAAATGCCATCATGCCATCTTGCCTGGACAAGCCAGCAAGTGGAGGTGGTAGGAAAACTTTGCCTATCTCCCACCCTTTCCTGAAGCAACTGTTCAGTCTGGGGTGGGGGCACACAAGAAACAAACAGCTTCCACACCACTTCTATTTTCTGTGCCTAGAGTCCCTGTTTTGTCAGCCCAGAGAGGAGTGCTCCTCCTTCAACTCCTTGCTTTCTGCATGTGGGTGCAGTCAGTCACAGATGAGCTCCCAATTTGTAGCCTCACACCTACACTCGAAGATGCTCTGTGACAGCACATCCACAAGGCTGAGACTGACACCTCTCTGTCTATAGGTGTTGTCCTCAAAGTGGGACAGTGTGTTGGGGTACCTAATCCCCTGCTTTCTCTCACCACTAGGCCATAACCTTTGAAGGGCAAATGGCCTCTTACAGCTGCCAAACAGCTCCTGCGGGCACAGTGGCTGCTGTGTCTGCAGACCTTCCTGAGGTGTTGACGAGTTGGTTGGCTGCTTTGTTTAGATATAGGGGAGATGATAGCATCTATAAGCTGATCTTTTTTTTCTGCAAAGCAACCTGCTCTACAAGAGCCCTGTATCTTGCCCGCCTTCATGGCTCTCGTTCCATTCAGCATCTGTGGGCAGAGGAGCCACTTTCAGAGCTGCAAGTTGGCATTTTGCACCACGCATGAGGCAGCAGCTCAGTGCCAATGCTGTTACCCTCACCTGCGTTTTTCTCTCCTGGAATTCTGCTTATGCGTTAAAATGAAACAGTTGTTCTGACGTGAGAGATGCATTACACTTAATGTTGGGCTTGTTTTGTGCAGGCTCTGTCATGGATAAGAAAAGATCTAGAAGGCTGAATACAATTCCTACAGAAAAGAAATACACAGTTTAGCTGGGGAATTTGCTGTGGTGTTTTGACCAATTACTCTCACATGTTGTAGGGTTTTTTGGATTGGTTTGGTTGTGGGTTTGATTTGGAAGGAAGAAGTGAAAATGTTGTGGGAATTGCCATCAGGTTTGAAAAAGCTGTACAAGCCAGGCAAATTTCTGCAAATAGGAACCAATCTGACTCTCATTACTTTTAACGTAACAGCTCATTTGGAATTAATGAACAAAACTACCTATTAACATTTTCTAATGCAGATTCTGAATTCCAGGAAGTAACTTGGTCTTTGAAAAGCTTTTCATCATTTCTCTACGCTCTGCAGCACACAAACATATGCTTCACTTCCCTATTCAACTGACTCAACAAAGATAGCTTGGTGCTAAAGAATGACTTTGTATCCAGGAAATTGGATTTAAAAAAAGAAGAAAAAAAATCTGGTTGCTAAACCCAGTGTGAGGATATGGGACAGCCTGTCTTTTCCCAGGGTACTGGCAGCTCAAATTCCCTTCTCTTTGAATGCTTTTGTGTCCTGATGAGTTTTTCTATAGGCATTTCCCAGATGAGTTTACACATTTGTTAAATGCTGGACTCATATCATGACTGAAAATTTAGCCTCAAAGGATGGTTGAAGATTCAAACCATCTGTCAGTATCAGTTAATAATCCAACTCTGGACACTGAAAATTGCTGGATGGAAAAGGTTAGCATTGAAGAAATAGCTTCAAAGTAATCCATGACAGATGCACCAATTGTTTTTTCACACTGATAGTTCAATACTCCAGATATTCATACCTTAGCATTTACATTTAGGAGCCAAATATTACCCAGATTGAATGCTATGATTTTGTGTCTACTGATAGCCTTTCAGTGAGGTTAATCTGCTTATTGGGAGTTCTGTGGTCAAGGGCAAAACCTCCCTTCTCCTCCCACCTCTGCCTTCTTCATTTAATGGGAATGCTCCTGGCCTGCAAAAGTTCTAGGCTACTTTTGCCTTTCCCTGCACTCCAGGGCTGATTGGTCTGTAGGCTGAATCTGTTGAGACACTTCTGTAAAGCCTAAGAAAATTTCTCTTGGTTTCTAGCAACTGTTTTAACAACAGAGTTATGGTGCAGCACTGTGTTACCTTTCCCATTTGCCAGGGTTCATGAGGTTTCTAATAGCTGCGTGGCACTGAGAAGATTATTTTGTAGGTAATTTTTGATGATCAGATCAATTCAGGGAAAAAAACCAACAAAACCGTAGTTGGGCTGGGAAATTGGAATTTAGTAAAACACTGAAGAATCAAAGTTGTTCTGAATTTGATCATGGTAGTTCAGCATGAGTACATATGAAAAGTCTCAACACATGTGTAATACCCTATAGTTCTGAAATCCTGTGCAATGTGCTGTAGGATGGCTCTGCTTGAGCAGGGAGGTTGGACCAGATTGACCCACTGTGGTCCTTTCCAAATTTACCTAAACTATGATTCTATGCTTCTGTGAAATCTGGATTAGCAGGTAGTATCAAGACATTGACTAGGTGCAAAAACTTCCTAAAAGCCTTCTTTTTGTCTTGCAATTTTTCCCAATAGGTTTGATAGGATTCTTTATTGCTTTTGGCATTGCTATGGGGAAAATGGGAGAACAGGCCAAGATGATGGTGGATTTCTTCAACATCCTGAATGAGATTGTAATGAAGTTAGTAACTATGATCATGTGGTAAGTTTGTAGCTCTAACTTACAGAACAAAAAAGTTATTTTTAAAAAGCCCTCATAAAACCTTAATATTGTGATGCCAGTTTGTTAGTAAACAGTGTAATTAAATAGTTGACTTTTTAAAGCCTTAACAGATATATTAGAACCACAGCAGCATTATTTCTATTTGATGAGGATTATTTAGGACCCAGTTTGAAACATTTCTGAAGAGATTCTGTTCTTTATGTGCTGAAATACAACACATGCATGTACCAGCAAAGGCCTTCAAATGCCACATTTATTATGGAAGTTCATTACATAGGAGGACACCTAAGCAAGCAAGAATGCCACACATAAGAACATCCCAGTCTTCCTGGGAGGTTAGCATAATTCCAGGGTATTACCTAGCAGGTATAATTACAAAAAAAAGCCTCTAGACACACTTTATTTGCTGTCTTTTTTAGTAAAGATACTTTACCATCAATTGAAATTCCAGTAGTTTTCAGTGATGTGTAATCCCTTCTCCCAGTTTCTGCAGAATGTGTCTTACAACCTCGCTGCAATGGGGTCATTGGAAGTTATCTGCCCTGTTTTTGAAGTATACCCATTTGTAATAATGGGGCCTGACTTGCCTTTAAGGAAGTGGCTTTACCCAGTTAAGTCTGAGCCCTTGTTTACACTTCTGAGAGGGAATTCTCTCTTTTTTTTTTTTTAAGTGTTTCTTCGGAGTGCTTCCCCAGAGCTGTTTGTATGCAGTGCCAAGCATGGCCATCTCATATAGAACCAGTTTTTCAGAACACAAAAATGCATTGCTGTGTTTGGCACAGTACTGCTGTGTTTCCTAGGTCTTTGCGAGCAGAAATAGCCACTCCAAAACAACACACGTATCATGGCTCATGGCTACCTGGGATTCCCTGGGAGTGATTTCTTGAGTTACAAGGCTGCCCTCTGCTCTAGAGCTCCATGGACACCGTGTATGGGAAAGCGAGCAGGGTGTCTGAGGTGCAAGTTGTCAGCACCACCAGTGTTTCAGAGGGACATTGTTAGGCAAGAGTGATGCAGACAGTAACAAGAGTGTGGAAATGTGTAGAAGAACAGAAAGAACGAGAAGCAATGACTTTGCATTCCTGTTACGCTTCTGCTTTTCTGTAGATGATCTTGCTGCATAAAACCACAGTTGTTTTCATTCACGAAACTTTCAATATTTATTCAATCTCCACTCTATAGAGAGATGGTACCTATACTCCTAGAACCCTCCAGGAGCTAGAATTTACTCTTACTTCACTTAGCACCATTTGGTAAACCCAAGACATAATACACTGCCTACAATATAAATGTTCTCTAGTAGTCAGTGTTGAAATGGCAGGAAATAATTCAAGTTTCAAGAAATTCCCTGTAAATATTTATTTTTATTGATGTGTTTTTTATTTCTCTTCTCATGAAAAAAGGAAATTGATGTTGAGAATTCCTTTTGTTCATCTCTGTTTAGAATTTTTAAAGACTTGTTGAGGCCAGAAGCAAGGGGCTTTTAGTGTGTGTTTACAAAGAAAAATGCACTTCCTTATGCAGAGTTACGTTTTGTTTGGTTTATGATTTCTCAGCACAGACAGCTGTAACTCCCATGGCACCTAAAGACTCTCAGGAGCATGGCACTGCTACACAAGCATAAAACAAATCAGACATCTGGCTCTGACACCATGTAACTCTCTATAAGAACTGTATTTTGTCAAGTTCATTGAAATGTAGAATGATAACTGGTTTATGATGTTTATGTTTATGATGTTATGTTTTTAACGTTTATGATAACTGGTATAACAGCTGGCCTTGCATTTGAAGTGATTGAAGGCTTTCCAGGCCTTGGGCACATTGCTTGAGAAACCATGAGATACTCTAACAAAAACCAGGAAGCACTTTTATCCTGAAAGTCAGTTTCCTTTGTATTGTTTTAATGACTGAGGGGACAAAAACCCTACCCTAAGTAACAAAAGCACATAATTAATGAAGGATCCATAAATTAAAAAGCATTTGTCTGAATTACTGAAAGAACATTGTGGAAACATTTTCAGCCTTCAAGATGTAAACAGTTCATTTCAACAAATAGTTTAACTGAAGTAAACAGTGCAACCCCCTGAAACCAGATAAACAATGGGTTGTAAAAGTTACATATTAAGAACAAATCTACACCACTCTTTATAATGATAGAAGCCTGTGTAACATTATCATTTCCTTTTACAATGTTATTTCAGGAACAAAAACTATTCAGGGAAAGGCACATTCCATTTGATAAGATGGAAAATGAAGTAGATGGGGAATTTGTTGGAGATAGCCATTATTTTTTAAATAGATGCTAAAACTATCCCTTGAATTTCCATAAATTCTTGATGTGCAGCTCAATGTTGAGCCTGTGAGCTCCCTATTCTTCTCCAGCCTATACTTTGTTCAGCACAGTTTTTATGAATACACTGCCAAGACGAGTTCTGCCTATGCTTGTTTTCTTTCTCCAGGTATTCCCCACTGGGTATTGCTTGCCTCATCTGTGGAAAAATCATTGCCATCAAGGACTTAGAAGTAGTTGCAAGACAACTTGGCATGTACATGGTCACTGTGATTGTGGGTCTTGTCATCCATGGAGGGATCTTCCTGCCTCTGCTCTACTTTGTGATAACAAGGAAAAGCCCATTTTCATTCCTTGCTGGGATTTTCCAGGCATGGATTACAGCACTAGGCACAGCTTCCAGGTACACCTGAGAAATACCAGTGTGCTTTATTTTTTAGCAGATTATTAGCTGTTGTTTAGCAGAGTATATCTGCTGTTCTGACCTTAACTGCAAAATCATTTTATACAATTGAATAAAATCTTTTAATTTAATTATTATTATAATTATTATATAATAATAATAATTATTGTTATAATTATTATTTATTAATTTAATTTTAAAAAATTTTAATACAACCATGTTTAAATAAATCAAAATACCACATTCCTTCAGGATTTTCTAGAGAGGTTTTCTAACCACCTGCAGAGATTTGGGAGACCTACTTTTTGTTTTCTTTTCTGCCATTTGCCAAATCACTTGTGCAAATTGTGTTAATTCTGTGCTTGTTTCCTCAACTAGGAAAAAGTGATAATTCTATTTATTTTGAAAGTGTGTTAAGACCAGTCCCATTGCATTCGAGAAAAAAAAAAAAACCAAACAAAAATTGCTAGGTTTCACAAAAGAAAGGGAAAAAACCTCTCAGTTTGTACTCTAATCCATTTTGGCAAAATAATGGGACTTCAGTGAAAAGCTGAGCATTTTAGACTTGTTGCTAATGCACAGAACACAACCAAGTCTGTAAGTAACACAGCTCTCAGTAATAAAGTCAATAAAATAAAAAGCTGGCGTTTTGCAGTGGGGCAGTCAGTAGATCCTGTGTTGAAAGTGTTTCCCAGTTAAACACCGTATTTTAAAGTCTTCAATAAATGTTTTATTTCTGAAGAAAATTTAATCTTCTGTTTTAATTAAAAAGGGGAAAACAAAAAAGCCTAGTTCAAAACTGACCACTGAAAAGTGAGCGTTCTGGATATGAAGAATGCCTTGAAGGAACTGTAATTCAGCTGCCTCTTTGGGTCAACCCAACCACTCTGCTAAACAGCTTCTCCCCTGATGAACAATAGTCTCTGGGGGACCTTACTGATATGCACAAATATCTGATGGGACAGTGCCAAGAAGACGAAGCAATGCCCATCTTCAGTGGTGCCCAGTGACAGGAAGAGATGGAGTGGGCACAAACTGAAACACAGGAAGTACCATCTCAACACAATAAAACTCTTTTTGCTGTGATTTACTGCAACAGTGCATGAATGCTGGCACAGGTTACCCAGTGGAGTTGTGGAGTCTTCATCCCTGGAGAGCCACTAAAGCTGTCTGGGCATTGTCCTGGGAAATGTGGGAAACCTGCCCTAGCTGCCCATGCCTTGAGCAAGGTGGTCAGGATGGGTGGCCTCCAGAGATGCATTCCAACCTCAGTAATTCTGTGGCTCTGTGATAAACAGTGTTGGATTATAGGAGATGTGGTCTGGCCAAGAGTTTTAATAAATGACAATTTACCTAAGGCTTTTGTTCATTGAAGTGTTTGAGTTTCCACTTCAGTAGTATTTTTGGATGAAGGTGTTTTATTTTGAGCAAGTGAATGTAATGACCTGAAGTATTCCCACAAAAGCAAGGCATTGTGTATCTCTGCAAAGAGCTGTTCTCTTCCAGCCATCTTTTGCATCTTTTCCTATCCTCCTACTGTATTTCACATCCTTTCTTCCTGTCCTCCAGTGTCTAGGAACAACAGGGGTTGTATTTCTTTGCCTGGCCTTTTTAGTCCTTAATGCCATACCAATTTCACCATTTAGAGCGAATTCACAATCAAATTTAAAATTTGTCTTTAAACTCAGAGGTCTGTGTATCAGTGTTATGGTCCAGTTCTTAAAATTATTAGAAATGCCTCTGCCCAAATTATGGTGTAAACAAGACTATATGCCAAAGTACTTACTTATTAGTAAATATGAGAGAGAGAGAGAGAGAGAGGGGAAGGAAGAGAGAAAAATAGGAAAAACGGTGAGGGGACAGAAACAGAGTGACAGATTAAAGGAAGTATCACAACTCTGTGGATCCCACCAGCACCCTGTTGATGCTGTCCATCAGGTCTTCTTGGTGGTGAGGGTCCCCCAAAAAACATAGAAGCCAATGGATTACTGTATGTTCAGGCAGGCCAGGTGGGAATGCCCAGGCACTTCCCCGGGGAGGGGGGCAGTTTGACAGTCTCTTGCAGCAGACTCTGGGTCTGTTGCATCAGGCACAATGATGTGGTGCAAGGCCTCAGCCAGCAATGAGTCTGAAAAATTCATCCAGGCACTCTCAAGCTCTCATCCTACATCAAGTCACGTTCATGTCTTGGCCTCAGTCCCACTTCCTACTCAATGTAGGCCTAATTTAAAAATTGTCCAAAAAAGGCTTCAATCACAGCAGAAAGTGGAAGTAGAAAATGGAAACAATGGTATTAGAATTTCTGATTTTGCTCCTTTACGTGCATGTGTTATATTGATTTTGATTATGTCTTCTTTATGTTTTTTGCTTTCTCTCCCTAGTGCTGGAACATTACCCGTCACATTCCGGTGTCTTGAAGAAAATCTTGGCATTGATAAGCGTGTAACAAGGTTCGTTCTTCCTGTTGGAGCCACTATTAACATGGATGGAACTGCCCTTTATGAAGCTGTGGCTGCCATCTTCATAGCACAGATGAATGGAATTGACCTGGATGGAGGCCAGATAGTTACTGTGAGGTCAGTTCAAAAGACTCCTTTGTCTCTACAGACTGTAAAATGTGAATGCTTTGGGTTGGATGTCTTCTCAGTAGCTGAGTTGTCTTGGTTGGATTCACTATGAAATCCGTGGATTTCTGATAATGATACATAAATGGATGTTTTATATATAGGTCCTGGTTCTCTGGTGACATGTTTTCTATCATTTGCAGCCTTAGTGCATGCTGGGGGTGTTTTACACTTCTGCAGTTGACAATTGTCAGGGTTTAACCCCCGGCAGACACCAAACCCCACACAGCCACTCGCTCACTCCCCCACCAGTGGGATCAGGAAGAGAATCACAAGAGTAAAAGAAAATTAATGGGTTGAGATAGCAGTAGTTCAATAGGGAAAGTGGAAGCAGTGCACACAAGCAAAGCAAAACAAGGAATCAATTCACTGCCTCCCACGGGCAGGCAGGTGCTCAGCCAGGAGAGCAGGGCCCCACCACTCGTCACNGGCTCTACAAGAAGCAGAAAAGGCCTTGGCTCTGTGTGAGCCCTGCTCAGCAATAACAAAACCATCTCTGTATTAGCAACCCTGTTCAGCACAGATCCAAAACACAGCCCCACACCAGCCACTGTGAAGGAAATTAATTCTACTCCAGCCAAAACCAGCACACAAAACAATGTCAATTGTAATATAAAGCATTCTCTGTCCAATGAAATGTCTTTTCTTTTTAGTTTAGGGGTATGCTACAAGTCATATATGGGGTATTGACTTTATAGAATGTATCTGTTTATATACACTAGAAGAAAAAGTATACCTAAAAAATCTGTCTATGTGTTTATGTTTGCCTGTACTTTTTCTGTGACTTTGGTGAACAGGAAAAAATAATGAACTGAGAACAGCCCATCCTCAGGGTGAGATTTCCTGTGGCGGTCTGGATACTCCTAGGCCTTTTATCTCTAACTCATCAAATATTAACTGTAGTCTTTTCATATCAAATTGTCTTACCCAGAACAAAGCTGAGCATCTGTAAGGACAAAAGAAAGTACCCATTAAGAAAGGGCAAGAGTGATTGAAGACTGTTTACTGTAAGGGAGTTCTAACTTGATGAAGACAGCAGGTCTAACATTTTGAATAGTTAAAATGGAAACCACGAGTGAAGGCTGCCAAGTTTGTCTTCTTCCTGTAGTTTTCACCCACACAGTTTTCTTTTATTAAACCTTTTTAAGACTAAAGACTTCTTTAGGACTAAAGAAACTCCTGCAAAGGGATGTCTAATTCTATGTTTCTTGCCCGGCTATACTAGTTCCACATTTTCCATTCATTTACTTCCTGCACTGACTCCTGAAATAGTAAAGCCAGGTTTGTAAAAGGTTCAGGGCTGCTTCTAATGAAGGCAGATGCTAGACCTGCATGATGCATATTTGTTCCTAAAACTGAAAACACTCATTTCGGACATGCCACATATTAAACTAAATTGAGACCAGGGAAATTCAAATCAGGAATCTGCTGTTGTCCAGGAGACTTGGTAGGCTTGAAACTGGGTTACTCATCTTCTTTTCCTCTGAGGGATTGACCAATTGGCTCTTCCGGATCTCACCATTTCAGGGTTGGTGTATCCAGCTTTGTGCCTGACATTTACAAAGCAGGGAGCAACTTCGGTCTGTTTGTAAAACCACTGGTTTTACTCTTCATGCATTTATGCTACAGCAATATGACAAGAACTCTCTCTTGAGGTGACAAATACAAATGAAGGAAAGATAATTAGGTTTTGTCTGGTATATGCACTTTGTGATACTGAGAATATTCAAATGACCCAGACATAACACCATGAAGAATTAATTAGCCTTTGACCAGTCTGAGTTACTTCATACTGGTCATGTAGTTCCTCCGATTTCCTGTATTCTTTGGGAAAGAGTGATCTTGGAAATGGTAGCAGGTTCTGTTTAGTTCTGAGCAGTGCTAGCTTCTTTCCCCTCCAGGTCTGTAAGTGCTTCTGTGGTAAGGTGGGCAGGAGCATTTCCTCACGGGTCTTGGATGGAATCCCTTACCAGTTTAGGCTGGAAGTGCCTAAGGATCTGGCATCACGTGCAAAGCCTGACAGCAGAGCAGAGCATCCTGCCTGCACACCTGCTGGACCTACCTGGGTGTTTAGTAAGCCAGGCTGCACTGTAACCCAGACAGCTGACAAACACACTGCAGCCTGGGTCAGACCCAGCCAGCCAGCATCTGGCAGCTCTAAATCAGGCTAACATCCTCACAGATGACTTCTGGGGCTAATGGGCAAGTATTTCCTGCACACTTTGTTTTTCCTTACTTCTGTTTTGGGAGCACTTTCGGATTTGCTGGGTATGAGTTGTGGGGCTAGCTCCCGCTCCCTGCAAGAAACCCAAAGAAAATGGCCCCTGCTGTGGCACAGTTCACTGCTTTTATGTGTTAAGGCTCCTCCCACAGCCCCATTTCCTGGGCATTTTTTCCTGGACAGCCCAGTCGCGGAAGTTTTTTCTGCCCTGACTGGCTGCTGGGCGAAGTCTCCCCAGAGACAGAGCCTCCATCCATTTTTTACCTCCCTAACATGTGGCATGTGTTAGGGGTTTCAGCATGTGTACAGCCCCTATAGTAGTTTTTCATCTCATGTATAACATATGTTGAGGTATAAATAAAAATCAAATTGGTCCCTCTCACCCGCTTTCCTATTTATTTACCCTCCTCCTCTCCCTCTTCTTCTTATTCTCCCCTCTCCTCCTTCTCTTCCCTGTTTTTCTCCCCTTGACTTGTTCTCTGGCAAATTTATTTTCCATTCTTTATAGGACTGCCCAATGATGTTGATATTTGTTATGGTCTGTGTTGTATTTTTACAAACCTTTGAAGCTCAGACATTCACTCTACTGATCTTTATCAAAATATAAAAGGCAAAAACAAACACAGGTTTGGATTTATGAAACAGTCAGATCAATTTTGCTTTTTCATCTAGGCTGATTTGTATCCAAGCTTGGTACACCACTGGCTTGTATTTTGCGAGTTTTGGATACCAAGACTTTTATTCTTCTGTATTTAATAATAACTGCTTTCTCTCAGCCTTTAACTCACAATTCAGTCTTTAGGTAACATAAATAAACAGAAATGAATCACCCTGAAAATTTAACTTGTAGTCACCAAACTTGTATTATGTCTCGATGGTCAAAACTCAGGATTCAAAACCCTGGATGTGTCTGTAGAGTTCAGAGAACACCATGACACAGATTTGAATGTCATAACTAGCTTACAGAGAGCC
This sequence comes from Daphoenositta chrysoptera, assembly GCA_013397915.1. NCBI lineage: Eukaryota > Metazoa > Chordata > Aves > Passeriformes > Daphoenositta > Daphoenositta chrysoptera. The sequence continues at coordinate 43,505 of VZRO01003926.1, read as the reverse complement.
CTATTCCAACTCTTGGAACAAACCCCATAGATCTGGCCTCCCCTAGAAATATTGTTAGAGAAACACATGAGTGAAAAATATGACCTGAGCTTACCTTGATTTATCCTATAGTTGTTAGTTTTATGGGAACAACACATTAAAAATATGACCTTCGTAATGATCACAGGAGTATTCAAGGGAAGTGTATGATCCTCTTCCTGCTACTCCCATTTGATTTTTGTTTTTGCAGTTTGACCGCCACCCTTGCAAGTGTTGGAGCTGCCAGCATTCCCAGCGCGGGACTTGTCACCATGCTGCTCATCCTGACTGCAGTGGGGCTCCCTACCCAGGACATCAGTTTGCTTGTTGCTGTTGACTGGCTTTTGTAAGTTGTGCTGGCTCTGCTGCTTGGTGCAGAAAAAGTAGTGAAGTAATGTTTGTCCACAGTGCTTTCCAGCCATTGGTCTTAAAGGACTGTAAGTCTCTCCTCTACAGATAAAGCAAAGGAGGAAATGGGCTGTTCAGTGAAGTAGGAGACATTGAAAGCAGCTTCTCAGCTGGTACAAAGTGTTACAGAGCTGCTGAAGTCAGTTTCTATGAGCCAAGGGTCTTCTTGGCACACTTGTGAGCTCACGCTTTTGTATTATTTTCTTCCTAATGATGCCTTGCTCAAGAGCAGTTTTCTAATCTTTGCTTTCATGTTTCCATTTCTTATAGTTCTGATCTAAAATGAAGGATGAACGCTGAAAATGCAAGTTCCATCGGGATGTTGCCAGCAAGTTATAGAGTGATTTGGGGATTTGTAGAATTGAATGTTTTCTACTTGTAGGGGGGAAAGTCAGTTTCTTTTCGTACGTAAGAAAGTAAAATACCTTTAAAAAGAGCCTGTTCTAGGGCAGGACAAAGACCAAAGACAAATAAGAATGAAAACTGAAATAAAGAAGGTAATTCCCTAGTTTCATTTTTATGGACGGATCATTCAAACTGGAAAGAATGGCTTTCATTTCCAAGGACTTGTGATCAAAGTCCTCCATTGTGATCAATGACCTCCAGGCCATTGCAGGTCCTACAGCAAGAAACAGCTAACCCACAGATTGTTTTCTGAGGCTTTTGGTCTTCAGCCCTTGAATACAGAAGCTGTAAATACAGACAGAGAGTATGCCAGGCCGCATTCTTTCTCCTGCTGTCATTTGACAGCTTGGATATCTTTCTGTCTTCTGTGCAGAGCTGAAAGAGACTCAGTAGCCCGTGAGTTGTACTGGCCCCTAGAGAGACATTTGTATTGTCCTGTACTGCTGCAGCACAATATATTCTGGTATATTCTGGTCAACAGCCAGCTCTCTCTCCCCTAGTATTCTTTTAAGTAGTAAAGATGTTTGGTTTTGTTGTTCCAGCTGTGATGCCCAGAAATGGAGACATAAATATAACTGTACTATTTGTGTATTTTCTCCTACACTAGGAGCCTCAGCTGCCTGTTTCTGGTACCTTTCAGTCCCAGATACACATCTAAAATTATGCAAGAAGAAATAGCAGAGTTGAGAATGTGCATGTGCAGATAAAATAGAAGTTTAATTTTCTGTCATTATCTTTTGGTTTATTGAGAAGAATTCAAGAACTTAATCAATCCTCTGACATATATTTTGGGTCTACTGGCATGCTTTATCTGTCACTAAGAATTTTGAAGGATAACATGCAGCTATGATTTCTGCTTTGGGAAAAATAAAAGAGGAATTTACAGCTTGAGGAGGCAAAGGGAAAACTTGACTTATGTAATTTATATATAACTGAGTTTCATGATATGATGAAGAGTGGTGAAATGAGATGGTACAGCAGGCAAAGTACAGCTGGCATAGGGAAGGATGTGATGTTCAGTGGGTTTATTGTATTTACAACATCATAGTTGAAAACAGGAAAGTGGTATAGGAATCTGCAGCTGGAAGAAGGAGAGAAAAAATATATAAAACTGTATTTTAAATATCTGTTTTTCTTGGCTCTCCAAGTAAGGCAAATAGGTAGGTTTCTGCAGCTGGTAGGAGGATGTGCAAAAGGAGCCTGTGGTTGATTTGGGTTTTTTAGGGAAATGTATTTTTAAAATATTCCTGTCAACTGAGAGGCTCTGCCCACACTAGCAAGCCTCAGAGCTGTAAGTTTATCAGTAGTTTTGATCCACTAGTGGGTGTTGCATTTCATTCTCAGCTTCAGCAGCATTGTCCCCACTGGTTAATCCAACATTGCTTAGGAAATAAAAACTTCTGTCCTGTGGAGCTGTAGCAGTGATGAATGTAGGTAGAGGAAGGATAGAAATTCTGAAAGAAATATTTCAAGGTGTCTTTCCAAAATAAATGGAAGGCAAGAGAACTTTCAGCTTGAATAGTTGGGTTTGAATCCTCCTGGCCTACAATCAGCAGTGCAACTGCAGCGTGATTCAGAACTGAAAAACGAAAGAGATGAGAGAAGAGGTGAAAAGCTCTGTGTTGTGCCACTGGTGCTGCAAAGTCAAGACACTGTTTGTTGGTGAAAGTGTTGTATTTGCTAATCTATGTTCAACAACTAATATCTTCATTTGCCATCTTCCAGTGGCTGTGTTGTGGTAGACACAGTGATCTAATGAGCTATGAAAAATGATGCTGCTGACATTACTACGTTAAGAAAAGGCACACATGCCAACTTTTGAGCAAGCTTTTGCACACACAAAGCAGACCTAAAGAATTTCTGAAATGAAATGTCATAAAAACATATTTTCTTTACTTACAAACATTGTCTTCTTCAATTTATTCAGATCATTAAATAATGTTACAACAATATTTCTAACAGAATGTAGAAGGGGACCCAATTCCAGCCACTTTTCTGGAACCCATGGGTAAATGCAACCAGCCATGTAGAAATACTTGGAACAGCCCTTCAATAACATTTCAATTTGAGATAAAATAAGGTTTTAAAAAATGTCCTACTCTATGAGTTTTTCAATATTTTTGATGAAAGCAAATGTCAGAACATCAGCTGATTTTACAGTACTACCACCATCTGAAACTGGTCTTACCAATACCAGTTTTGCGTGATTTGTTCATTGTGTAACACAACGATGACTTTATGTCAAATCCTTAAACTTGGCACTCTCTCCTTCAAACTGGAGCTGAAAGGTTTCCATATCGATTTTTTCTCAAGCCTCTCCAGTATTTGTTGGGTTGTTCAATCTTTCTGCCTCCTATGCATACATACCCAGTGTAAGCTCTTTCACCAGGCAAGTTTCCCAGGATTTCACAACTCTTAGTTTCTCAGTTTAAAACCAAACACAACACAGCAGTGACATTTAATAGGACAGTGATTATATGCCAACAGATGGAATAAAGTGAGCTTATTTTGCTTGAGCCACAAACTGGGTTCTCTCCAGATGTGAGCTGACAAGCTTAGCAAATATCAGTGGTACAAGATTAGTGGTATTTTGCAGCAAAGAGAGAGGAATTAGGGAAAATGAGCTTGGACAGCTGATCCGGTACTTAAACCTTCATTCAGTAACTCAGAAAGAGATTGCTTCAGTTCTGACTCTGTGCCTTGGCTTAGATCTGGATTCAGAATATTCAGACCCAGTTGAAGTCTGGATGTTATGGACAGGCTCTAGACTGCAACTTTCCTATATTTATGTTGTTTACATTGTCCCACTTGCCTGGAATTAATTGGTTGGTTGATTTTAACAAAAGAGAAAGTACAATTGCCTTCTCACAGGGTGTTTTTTGCCCCAAAAGAGGTCAGTGGCACTTTGCAGTTGATTCCTGACAGCTGAGATTTGTTCTTTCTGTTGTGAGGAGCTTCCTGGTTTCCTTTGGTTTGCACAGTGTACCATGTTGTGCATCAGTGTGCAATTTGTACTGCTGAATATCTCAGCTAGTGGTATGTGTGCATGAGCTGGAGCATCTCCTCAAATGACCCTTTCAGAATTTGAATTCTGCCTCAATTATATTTATGTATTCTTTCTACCTTGTTTTTTTGGCATCCTATACTATCCCTCTGTCATCTGGCATCAGTGAATCCTTTCAAAATTTACTACCACTCATGCAAAAAAATTAAGTAGGTGTTCTTTTTGTAGAGTTGTATTGCCAGGTTCAGTGTATTTAATGGCTTTAATTAAAAATCACACCAGAAAATCTCATTTTCCTATTCTACCACTCTGACCAGGTTTAAAATAGTCTTCACAGGCATTGGATGAGAACTGCATAAAGCATTTAATTTGTGTACAGCAAAACTGGAAGGACATTTTCCTCCTATAGGTTGTTGGTATGTTTCTCGGGGAAATTATTGGAGAGGTTTTTTTCCCTTCTGGGTATTCCTTTGAAGCCAAAAAAAGAAAATTAACTGCTTCAGCAAAGATATTACACCACAAAGTCTATAAATATGTAAGCATGATAATTTTGAGAGGGAGAGGAGAAACTTAAATGGGACTATAATTCCACAGCTGAAAAAAGGCAGATTTACCAATGTGTAGAGTAAAGATGTTAAAATGGGCTCAGAAGTTTATATGGTCATGAATAAGCATTAATCAGTTTATCAGTTGAGATTTTATATATTTAGATGTTTTCTTCTTGGTGTTCTACGGGAAAAGGAGATGTCATGCAAATCTAGTACTAGAAATACTAGAAAGGTTGTTTTGAAATTAATCACTGTCTTGGGAAATGAGGTCTTACATGCTAGCTTTTGTCACTTGGCAAATGTCCACACTGTTCAACCTGGCCATTTTGTGTAAAGGGATCTACATGAATATACTTCTGGGAATTAATCAGTGTAATCACTTCTCTGACCTATTTGGCAAAGCTAGACTTGGTTGCTTTAAGTTGGTTTAATTTGCAGCCCTTGGCCAGAAGGTTTTTAGGAGTTTTATGTTTAGTGCAAATATGAAGAGGCAAATGAGATTGTAAATGATTTCAACATGTGTGCTGCAGCAGGAAAGAGAGCAGGACCCAGCTCCCATTTTTGCAGAATTTTGGTCAAGTTTGGGGGAGAATTCTGAATTCAGGGAAAATCCACAACTGTGACTTCGCTGTTGACAGAGAGAGCCACACTAAAGACAAGACAGGAGAAAGGTGGCATGTCTGTTTAATGGCATCCTGTCCAGGAAGTGCCATCAAACATATTTCTTTGTAATGAAGCACGTTAGTCTCTGTTAGCACTCTCCTACAATGAGGGGCACTTGTTAGTGAAATGCTGTCACAGGCTCATAATTTTGTAGGCCATGACCTATATTTGGGTTGCTCATATGCCAAGCTCTGGCACACGTAGTGTGAGTGGGCATGCAGCCACACCAACAGATGGCCATCTGTAAGGATGATGCCAGGAGAGGAGCTTCAATGGCCTAAGCATTATGGACATATTTCAGGCATTTTTGTTCCCCATAGTTTGCTCACTAAGAGTAAAGGGAGAGGCCTTTTGTTAATTCATACTAGAAATGAGAACAGCTCATCAGATCCCAGAGCCTTTTCTCTGGCTGCATTAAGTTCAGTGCTCTGATAAATTCAGATTAAACAAAGGGCAATGGTCTGAGCTGGGCACTCTGATACTGAAACCTCCAGCTCCAGAAGCAGGCACTGGGGGATGTCAGTAAAGCACAGCTCTGCAGTTTGGCTGTGATCTAGCATGCATTCTTTGCCAAACTCCATGAGAATAAGCAGCTGGGACATGGCAGTTTGAACATCCTCCCTGTCTGAACAAGTCCCTTGGGAAAGCAAACTTCTCCCATTTCTCTTGAAAGCTCCCATTTCTCTGTTCAAAAGATATCTTAAGCTTCCTGAACTAAATGCAGTAACTGTACCAGAAACAGGGCTGCCATGCCCTACTTTTTCTTCCTCTCATGCCATTCATCCTCTGCCTTTTCCTTCTTTTGTAGGGACCGGATGAGAACGTCAGTCAATGTAGTGGGGGATTCTTTTGGTGCTGGCATTGTCTACCACCTTTCCAAGGCAGAACTTGACACCATTGATTCCCATCATAAAGGGCATGAAGACATTGAAATGACCAAGACTCAGTCAATCTATGACGACATGAAAAATCATAGGGAAAACAACTCAAACCAATGTGTTTTTGCAGCTCACAACTCAGTCATGGTAGATGAGTGCAAGGTACCTTTCACATTTATGGATATTGAGACATGTATATAGCACTGCATGCTTTATTTTATCTTATTTTTTAACCTGCATGTATTTTTCAAATCGTTCTGCAAATAACAATGTGACAACAAGGTCCATGAACCCCAGACATTTTGAATGTGTTTGAGCAGTTCAAAAGATGGTTTTTTGCACTCTTCTTAAAACTTGTCATTTGATGGGAAAAAATCATGTACTTTGTTTACATATCAAAAGGCAAGATGCAGCGTATTATGGAATATGCCAAGACACAGAGAATATGGCATCACCTTCTATGGACATTTACTTAATTTTCTGTGGCAACAGAGAACTTAATTGCCAACCCAAATGAAGGATGGCTGCAATTCAGACGCAGGTGTTGTCACTTGCTGGCTGCCTTCATGATATGCTGTTCAGAGGTCGGCCCGTTGACTGCGCTTTAGCGAGAACGCTCCTGCACTCACACAGCATGCTCCCGCTTCGCTCCCGTCAGCGCTCCTTCCCGGGCACTAAGGCACAACCCCTGCATTCCCTCTGTAACCCTGGCTGGAACTAACGTGCACTGTTAATACCAATAATAACGTCTTGACCAGAGTGAAGTGAGCTTGAGCAACCCCACCAGCTGAATGAGAAGACAGTTCGGGAGGTTCGTGGTTAAAAGTTCGCTGAGTACCAACCACTGGGATGGGGCAGTTTAAAATCCAGAGAGAGCTTTGGAAAAGAAGGAGAAAAGAGAGTGAAACAAGGTGGAACTTCTAATATCATAATCTTTTTTTTGGTATTTATTAATGCTCCAGTCTGATGCTGCACACTGTCTTTGCGACAGTGGGGTTTGCCAATCAGCTTACCTTAGCCATTTATCCAGATAGATTCTCTTGTATCTTCCAGCTGCCACAACTGAGCCAGTATCTAGCTGTGAATGACTGCACTAAGACCATTAGCAGATCAGCATTTATATTGGAAATATAAGTCCTATACTATCATTTTCACTTGTCTCCAGCCTGGCTGGAAATGTTCTTTAGAATGATTTTTTCCCCTAATGCTTGCTTCTTGAGAATGCAGGCCAAACCTGAATTTTCAGGGGAAAAACTAATACTGAATTCTGGGAAAAAACCCAAACCCCTTTCATCTTATCTTCAGTTTTCCCCAGAATCTTCCAAGGTTTCAAGAAAGTGATTTTTTTTAAATCATGCTTTTTTTCTGACATGGCTCTCTCCTTTCTCTTCAGACCCAATCTTTTTCCATGAGAAAAATTTGAAAAATAAGATCTGAAATGGAAAGAGACTACATGCTCACACAAAATTGAAAATTCTCATTAATTTATATTTCTCAAAAAAGGGAAGGACACAAGACATTAAAATTTGAAGAAAAAAAGAAACTCTCTGGAAAGAAAGAAAGCATGAGCACACGCACACTTTTTGGTTAACTTACTTTGGAATTTTTTGAACACTGTTTTTAAGTTAAATAGACAGTGCTGATTTTGGTGAGTTTAAGATTCTGTTCATGGAACTGCACACTGATAATTTTATCTGCTCCTAGTCTCTGAGATTTTCACAGAGATCCAAGTCAAGTTAGAAAGTAGTAGCCTGTTGATGCAATCAATACTTGCTGCACTTTCTTTTCTCCTTCAGTTTCTCATATCATTTTCCTCAGCTGAGGCAATAGCTTGCTTCAAAAACATTTATTAATGGTGCTGTATGTCATCCTAAGCACACCCTTTAATTAAAGTTTGAGACCAGTGATTTGTTAGCTAGAAATGTTTGTCCTTTTAAATTGTTTTAGGTTTGGTCTGCTCAGCAGACCAAGTCTCAGTTTACACTTTGAAACTCATGAAAAGAGCCAGGCTTTACTGGATTGAGCACAAGACTGACTTTGAGCAGGTCACCTCTCTTGTCTGTCTGCAAGCTGCCAAAAGGATGTGTTGTGGTGACTTAACTGATGAGCTATGAATGTATGCTGACACTTGCAAAGCGTTTGGATCATGTTGAAGTGGTCTACAACTCCCAAGTGTTAGACTTGCAAAGGCAACAGAGTGTAGGATCTGGGGCTTCAAAACAGCCAGCTGCTAAATTGGGAAAGATGTCTCTTCATCCTGTCCAATGCACTGGTGGGTTGAAAAGCTTACTGCAGCTCTGGTCAGGATATGGAAAAGCTGATCTACTAGCATGCCCTTTCTATTTACTTTCTGTAATATATTCCATGTATAACACTAGTAGTTTATAATTTTGCATGGTCAATGTACATAATTAATAAGTAGCTTACCTTTATATGGGGTTAGAGTGGTTGTTAATGCATGATATTTTTGTATTTTTTTTATTATCATGTTTCACATGACTCTGTGTGATTTTCATTTCTGAATAAGCTGTTCATTCCTGTATTTGCATGTTTTCCCCTTCAATTATCTAAGAAAAAGCTTGACTTTGTTTCAAAAATCAGTGCATTTTGTCATGTTTCCATGTCCCAATGCTTCCATGCATCCTGTTTATCCAGCATGGGGAATTTCAGCTCTGTCTTTAAGTTTTCATTTGAAGCTGAAGATGTTAACTTACAAGGTAAGTTAGGAAAAAGTAAGCAATCCATTTAGAATTAAATGAAAGATTCTCTCACATTATCAAGATCTACATCGCTTTTGTAAAGTTAAATTGACATTTTACCTTTTTTGATTTTTGATTTTTTAAAGTCATTTGGCTGGAGATATCTTTCTTGAAACACGGGTTCATTTATACTGATCTCTGGAATGGAACATGCAATCCAGTGTTCACTGTGAGTTGGTAGATCTCTATAGGCCTTTTACCATTCTTAAAACCTAAACATTCCAGCATGTATCTTTACAGGAAAGAGTGAGGTTTTTCTGTACATCACATGCAACCAGCTTAATATTACTGTGAATTTTTAATTGGACTATAGTCAAAATCTTTCACTACATTGTTAGAGTGGTATGATGAACAATACTTTCACAACATGTCTTTTCTTCCATTTCTTTAAAGGTGGTGTAATTGTAGGTGAGTTTGTGTAGATACACATCTGTGATTATTCTGGCCTTGCATATTTTTCATGTTGTTGCATCACTTACGCAGCTTTGCTAAGGAATTCCACTGAAAATATATGATTTTCTACAGTAAAAAAATAAATAATCTGTTTTTGAAATAATCCAGAGAGATCTACAAGAGATAGAAAGGAGTAGAGTCCGACATTTATTTTTAAAAAACTGCAGTGAAGATTAAGAAAATGTGGAACATTTTTCTACTACTGATGTTTTCTAGTCATTACAATAAATAAATGAACAGGAGTCTCACTATTTGGGAGTGTTGTGAATTCTGAATAAATACATTTTACTTATATAATAAGTGACAGTGTATGTAATTCCTGTAAATATCATAATCTTCCATATAAAACTCATTACTTTTCTTGTCAAAGTGCCTTGGCCTTTAAGTCGTTTGTTGATGATAATTACTTGCAGGTAACACTGGCAACCAATGGCAAATCTGCAGACTTCAACGTTGTTGAAGAAGAGCCTTGGAAACGTGAAAAATAAGTGAAGAGATTCCTAGCTGCATCCTTAATAAGTCCTGAAGCTATCTTCTGGCAGAAGATACCATGATTAAAGAAGATTTCTTCCCCTTTTTTTTTTTTTTTCTATTTAACATTTACAGTTTCTGCTTAATTTTGTTACTGAAACTTAGCAAAGATCTCATCAAGTCACTGTAGTGTCTTTGCCAAGCAATGATCCATAGCCATCTGTCTCCCCTGTGTTACTGTTTGGATGATGCACCTGGAGAATGCTCCATGCAGTGCAATGTGCTCTCACCCACTTCCCCTTTCATTCAAGACACAGAGAATGTAAATGCTGCAAAATGGGAAGATCAAAGTGCCAGTACAGTTCACTACAGGGACTCAGGGTCACAGATACAAGAGAAACATAACACCACGTAAGCCTTCAAGTGTTTTGGTGACTCTTGTGGCATACCTGATCTGTTCATCACTGTATGGCTAAAATACCTTTTGAAAACATCCGTAAAGATTTCTATTTGTTTTGATAATAACAAGCACTGTACTTTTGTGCCTAGTTGTACTTTAAACTGACCTTAGATCCAGGGGCAAGATTAATGCATAGAAGTCAATAAATTATCCCAGTCATTTTGTTAGATGAGTACAACTAACACTTAGCATCAAGAGAAGACCTTAGATTTGTATGTGCACATGGTGCGTTTTTATCAGATGTCCCAGGGCCGGTGCAGCCTTTGTTTTATGCTGAGGCTGTGCTGCTTTGTGACCACAATGCACCATACAATACAAAGCAGTATAATTACAGGGGTGGTAGTTCCTTCACTAAATCTATGTCTGATGTTCAAAATACAGAAAACCATGGACTCAGCTGTGCCATTTTTAATCAAAATAGGTAGTACCTTACTTTTCACCATGCTCCGCTGAAGTCAGAGGGGTTTCTCAACGGGGATGGGATACTCAAGTAAGGTACTACTAAGATTGATTATGGATGCCCTGATTGGGTACTTGATAATGAGCTGCAAACAAATTCTGAATCCATTACTCTTACAAAATTTTTGAATGTGATCATCAGTAGCATTTGCTATGAAGTGAAAGCTGTCTTTCAAGTATGTCATGTTTCAGAGAATGGCTAAATCCTGAATTCATTGCTAAACCAAATTCCATATAAGGTTAAGAGAATTTATCCAGGGTTAGGACTGAATGAAAATGAAATCATAATTTCAGGATTTAGGCCAGTACGTTGAATTTACATCTCTGTCTCTTTTGCAGAGTAGTAAGTATATAACTGCCTAATGTCAGAGAAATGTTTCTTTGAGCACATGGCATCTGAGTTAATGAGATGGTGTTTGGTCAACATGCTATGTCTGACTCAGCCTGTCAGAAGAAATTGCAGTGAGAATAATCACCTTGTGACTTTTTTTTAAAGGTACTTGTTAATACTTAGCAATTTTAAGATACTGGTGAATACCATTATACCATTACCATGTTCCATAGCAAAGCTGAGCCACATGGCCTTGGAAGGTTCTATTCACAGAACAAGCTTTGTGCAATCTTGGGGGGAATTCTCAGAAGTTTTCAGAATGAATCAGAATATGAGTATATGTTGAACTTAAAAATGGCAAGAAACAGAGTTCAAACATTTATGGAAATAGGCCATTCAGTGTCTGTGCTCAGACCTGTCATAGGTTTAAACAGGAATAATGTGTTTAACTGTAGAGTGTTATTTGGCTCTGTAGAAGCTATTAAAGTAAAAATATAATCTGCTTTTGTTCATCTGCATTCATATAAATATCTCTGAAACTGCACACGGACCTGAGCCAGCAAAGGCTACTTGCATGATCAGTGATGTGCAAGATCAAGTCCATTGTCAGAGTATCCCTCATTTAAGCATTTATCGTGGAATATTTTTCTTACCACTGTATTTTTGTCATCACTTGAATGCCATGGCCAAGCAAATCCTAAGCAAAATGGCCTATATAATTTAACAAATATTGAACCACTGTGAATTCTGTAGGCCTCTAACATGTATTAGAGGGGGAGGTCTTTTCCAAAGGCCTCCTGGAGTATCTTAAGGATTTTATTTTACTTTTTTTGTGAAGGATGGAATTGTAGGTTATTCAGAGAAGTGGCAGGCAGGTTGTATTCTCTTTTCTTCAGTCATTGTTATTAGCATATTCAGAGTTAACCTCTGTCTAGCTATTGCTTCCCAAGTAGCATTCACTGGGTTCTGTGCCAGAAATGTGCCTGGGATGGTGTATAGGTACTGTAAAATGTTCCCTACTCTGAGGGTGCTGGTTCTCATCAAGTGAAATTCACTGTCACTCGAGTGGTAGTTATAGCCAAGAATAACACACAGCATTTACCCTGATTTATATCCAGCATTTTTGAGCTGTTTCATGGCATAGCTCACCCATTAACACATGATTTTGCATCCTCTTCACCATAGCAGTTTCCTGGGAGCAGGCACGCTGATTGCTTGCATTGAAAGTAGCTTTAGAAAACTGGTCCATATACTTTTAGCTGTCATTTGAAACTGTTTAGCAGTTGGAAACAAACAGGAATGTCAGCAACATGTGACTAGGCAGCTCCACAAAATTACATATTGAGAAACACTTAGAATATGCTTACAGTTATCCACTTGGGATGTAATGTCCTTTGAAGAGTGCTTCTTTGGATGGAGACTAGGGAAGGAAGGAATGCAGTGCTAGAGAAACCCCACCCACATATGGGAGAATAAATTTGGATCTTTTGATAGGATTAGAATAGCAGACTGTGATTTTAAAGTGGTAATTCTGTAGATACAGTAACTCAGGGATTTTTCAAAATATAATTATGATGGTATTTCTCTATTTAAATGTGGATGTGGGAGAAGGAGAAATGTTGGGTTTCGTATATTCCTCTGCTTGTAGCCTGGCTGAATACTTAATATAGTGTTACTCCAGTGCAGCACTGTATTAAATCATCAAAAAGCTTTCCATTTCTGTGGGAAAATGTAACTCGCTCTTGGCTTTCATTTCTCGATTTGCTCATTCCACATGAGGCCGGGTTGCTACTTAACTAAATAAATAGAAAATAACCCAGGGACTGTCCACTTCAGCTAATCCAAGGTTCAGGTTTCAGCAGGCAGTGCTGGTTACTGGCCAGCCTCCTTTTACTTTCACTAGGAGTGTCAATGCATTAATTGCATCTGGCAAATTTTTTGTATCTGCTCACAGTGCTGGGGTGGCAAAGTTGAAGGAAAAGCTTAGTGAAAAGTCATTTGGTTTCTGTGTAGTTCATATTAACATTGTTTCCTGCATCATCTCATTTGCTGCTCTGTCAGTTCCCCCTACCTTTGTCTGTGCAACTGTGATACCCTTTGGCCTTTGGGTTGCTGGCAGCACACTGGCACATGGAAAAGTCCAGACCAGGCAACGACTCGGTTCATTGCATACTAGATGATGTACATGCTTATGCATTTGCTTTCTGCATTTGCTGCTGACGCTGGGTCAGCATTCTCATAGTATCTGTTCACTGAAAGTAAAGGACACTATGTGTTAGAACTGCAGGAGAGGTGGAGCACTTTGCTGCTTAAATTGTTTCTTCATTGCTTCCCTTGGAAGACAAAGGCTGCACCAGCCTTTTAAGAAACGTGTGTGAGTCTTAAACACAAAGATTCTTCAAATAGGTTGGGCAGAAACCACTTGGTCCCTATTACGAGATGTGCTCTTTCCATTTGAATTGATGAGAAACTCAGCATGTCTTTAAAAATCTGTTTGCAGTAGTAAAAACTGTGCCTGCAATGCTTTGACTACATGAAAGCCCCACTAAAATCTGTGGGAGTCACAATCTTCCAGGAAAAGTCAAGTCCCTTCCTGTCTCTGTTAAGTTATAAGACATTTCACAATCCCATCTTAGGGAATAGTCTTTGTCTGCTATTTATAATGAAGTTGATTCTCACACCCAAAAGATTTCTGCCAAGATAGTTCTTTTACACCTAATTGTTTCAGTGCTACAAGTCCAACACTGAATTTAAAACTCAGCACAAAAATAAGGAGGATCACTCTCATTACAGATTTTTCCCATGTTTCCTCGGAGATATCGCTCATCTCCATTTCCTTCTCAAAGCACATGGAATTCCAGACCTTATGCCACTTTTAAAAGTAGGAGTAATATAGATCTCTGGTTTGTTTTCCATCACTCCCAGTGTCATTAGTTTTCCAGCAGTAGACGTGCAGAAGAGTAGACTGTTCATCTGAGGAGCTGAAGCATCAGCATGTGAACAGATTTATTTTGGTGACTGCCTGGATTTTCTTTGCTTCCTTGCCTTCACTTGTGTTATTGCAGCCTTGTTGTAGCAACACAGCAGCAGTCACACAAATCCCCATAACTATAGGTAATATTAAACTTCCCCTCTAACATTCACTTCTCTTTTTATCTTTAAAAAGGCTCTGAGCTTTGGTACCGGGTTCAGAAGATTCCTTTTGTGGAGATGTAAAGGAATAACTGTTTCTCATCTCTTTAATTTCCATTCAGCTCTTTTTATTGCTGCATTTGAATTAATTTACAGAAGGATAAATAAGGGCACTTTATAAAAATGTACTGTAATATTATTCTGTTATGAGCCTGAAGACTATCTTGATTTTATTACTGTGACTTTTAAGGCCACAATGAAGATATTTTTCATATTAGCCATTATGATAGGTGTATAGTCCATTGGGAGAGTTCACCTTGGCTATAATACACCATATATGACATTCTTGGAAAGATGAGTTATTTTCTTCACTCCAATAATATTGGTGACTTTGAAGGGAAAATATTTACCTAGTTTGCGTTGTCTAAAGAATGATATAGAGAGTGTAGTTCCAAGTACTAAAAAGAGCAAAGGATTTTAAATAGTGAAGTGTCAAAGAAGGCAGTCAAGCTGCTAATGAATTGTTCACCTTTGCCACGGTGTTTTTGAAAATGTTGTGTTCTTGCTCATGATTTTCCTGAAACAATGTATTTAATGCATATTCCTTCCAAAGTCATCAATCTTTCTTCCCCCACGGGCACCGTGGCTGCATCTCCCCCCAGACAACGCACAGACTTGAGGCAGGACCCCTGCTAAAGCCCCCCGGAGCAGGGCCTGGGTACAGGCTCTGCAGTGGGTGCCTCCCTCGTTTTTTCCTCCTGGTCATACTTCATGTTCTATTGAAATCTGCTGCTATGAATGAGTCAAACCTCACTGCTGATGCCCAGGTGCTGGTAATTCTTTTACTTCTCTTTTGAGTGGCCTCCCTGGCACAAGGCTCTGAGGAACCGTCCCTCACAGGTGCCCACCATCCCAGAGACATCTTCCCCTGTTTAGGGGAAACCCAGTGACTCCCCACTAACGGGTTGATACAAATCTAACAGATAAAGTGGTTGTGCAGTTGCAACTTTGAGTCTTACAAAAAAGCCAGGTTCCAAACTTTGGAAAAGCCTAGAGCACATAACTGAGCCACTGAGTAGGTCTCTACTAATCCAGGATGGAAATAACCAACAGGCCAATGCAAGATTTGGGGAGACAAGAAGACTTGTGAGGTTTCTCGCTTCACCCAACCTTTGATCCCCTTTCATTTCTGACTCCATCCTTCTGCAGAGCCAATGCTGATCAGTGCTAGAGCATTCAATCCCTCTACTCTTCCACTCAACATTCAGGAGTCCTGCAGCTGTTTTTAATGAGGCTCTGGCACACACCATTGCACGAAGGGAAGCTGTCATAGGCAGCATCACACAACCTGGATTGTCTCGTACCTGTATATTGCTTTGTACATAAATACTGTAGTCTGCTGGAATTTTTGTATCGTTCTTTTCCATTCCTGTTTCTACAGTTTTTCAAAGACTGTATGCAAACTGTGCTTGTGTATTGATTTTGCAGTCAGTGTTGGAGATTATAGCTCTTCTGTTTTGGTGTTTTGTATGGACTTGTGAGTTCTTGTGTACTACAGGTTGTCGTTCCTACTTAAAGATAATTGCATACACTTCCATCCAATATATCCTGCTCCTTTCTTAAATAGATCTTATTTCCTATGATCTGGTATGAACTCTTGCTTATAGAATGCATCAGAAAAAGCTGAACATGTATTTATAGTGTTAAATATTGTGTGCTCAACACTGATTTAGTTAAGAATAATGCAGGTTTTAGGGGTTTGTACTTGTTCTCTGGAAACTACAGTGTAGACTGAATTAAATTACCTAGTATCTGTAATTTACAGACACACAAATATTTTCTTAGAATGTTTTCTATGTGATCATATAAGGTAGGGAAATAATCCTTTAAAGGTGACCTATACCTTAGAACAAAACCAGTTTTCTTATGACATTTAGGATCAATGAAATATTTTTGTGTTATGTTTGGTGATGAATTATAGACAAAGCACAAAATGCAAGAAGCAAATAGGAATTTCAAGATGTCCTTAAATGCTGCAGTTCATCATGGAACAATACTATAATAATCTGAGCAATCTTCTAGATTGACTGTCTTGGGCAATCGTCCTTCACTTTTATAATTTTTCCTGATGTTACCTTTGCCAAATCCTGCAGTTCTTCCTTAGGACCTGTTACTGTATAATTGACTGGCTCAGAAAGAAATTTATAGAAAATAGATCTAGGTAGGCAAAAAATAGGTTGTCAGGTACCCCATCCATCTTGCTACAATACAGTGTGTGTGAGTTCAGCCTGTGGAAAAAGTTCAGGATTTTGCCACCAAATTTTGCCTTCTTGAAAAAGGACCAACAGAACCACCATGGGACCAATGCAATTGGGTAGCATCCATACAAATACCTCCTGGTTTCTTATGTATTTTAAAGAGAATAAACACTATATTTTTGGACCCAAATGACAGTTACTTCTTATTTTGGTCATCTCTTCCCATTAGGCAAATACCTGTTGGCATTAAGGCCGTGGCTATAATGATTTCAACTTAATTAATAAGGAACCTTTTTTAGAGGAATAAAAAAATTATTATAAATATTCATAACAACTGTAAAACAAACAAAAAATTCTTCTATGGCCTACTAGCTCTTTGACTGTAATTCGAAACAAAGAAAACATTGAATAGGAAGGACTGCTGTCCCAGTGTGACTGATACTGGGTATCTCTTTACTATTCAGAAATCCGTGAGGCCATGTTATTCTGCTGAGGTTTTGGAGACTAAGTTTCTAGTAGATAGATATGTAGGAAGTGTGTTGATATACCCTTGTATTTTAATCTGTATTGTATTTTAAATCAGATGTAACAGGTATTAACTTAATAGGAATCACAGTTAGAATAGTGCTGAGTTACTAATAGCTGTAAAACCTTATTGATACCAGTTTGACATTTTGTTGAAGCATGATGTCCAGTGCCTCCCTGCACTTAGTGTAGATAATGTAGCTATCAACAGGTAATTTCAGTGAAATGGTGTATACAGTATGTGTAGCTGTGCTTTAAATTAATTTAATTGGTTTCTGTGTGTTGAGCCATAGTAGAAAATTAGACTGTGTTTTAAAATTTCGTTCTACTTTCTGTTTTTCATTTGTATCTGGGTTTCTTTCTTTTTGACCATACAACTGATTAGGTTCCACAGCTTAGTAACTACTTTATCTGTCTCTTATGGAGTACCCAGTTTTAATGATATTCAGAATCCTGTATGCAGTCAGCTCATTGTAAATATGTTAATTTTAGTTTTCAACTATCTAACCAGTATGGTGTGTGTTAGAAGCTGCATGTGTGTAGTTCCCTGGCAGTGAGTGAAAGTGATCCCAGCCTAGGTTTGCTGCCTGGTGAGTACACTTGTTACGACATAAAGAATTAATGTTCACCTGGAGTGATAAGTTTCTGATTTATTTTCTTCTTGTTTGCTTGAAATGTTTGGACTCTTTATCACCAGAAGCTTAGTAAGTCACCGTTTAAATTGGCACAGTGAATGAGGGGAAATCCATCTAACTGCATTCCTGTTGGATGCCCTGGCTGCCCTTGGCTCTGTGCATCATTCAGCCCTTAGCCACACGTCACGGCATCACAGGATCCCTCTGAGTCACTTCCAGTTGCTGCCTGACCACAGATGCCAGGAAAGCAGTGCAGTCCCACGGCTGTGACTGGGCAAGCCTGCAGGCAGCAAGGGGCTGCCAGCTCTCTCCAGAGTGCCTGAGAAGTCCGAGTAGGAACCTCTGCTTCATCCCCTTAGCAGGAACAGTCTCTGAGAAAGATGGGCAAAGGGGCACTGTTTCTTTCATTGTTAAAAAGGAATATTAGGATTTATTGGAAAAGAAAGGCCAAACTAAATACTTCTAAAGCTACTGTGGTTGTTGTACAAGCCTATTATTTACAAAAGTATGCCTGATCATAAAAAAGACATATGAACTATATAGTCAGTGGCAAAAATCTTCTGAAATCAAGGCTGCAGTTCAGATCTATGAGAAAATAAAACCTTGCAGCAAGAAGAAGCTGATTCATTCCTAGATACTCTGGACCTGGGTCTTATAAATATAATCATCTCCTCTAGGCAGAAAGAAATAAAAATCAGGCCCCAAAGCACAGAAACTATCCTGCTTCATGAGTCCCATTATGATGCTTCAGGATGAACTGCACACTGGAGTACTCTGTGCTGCCTGCTCATCATCCCTTGCCCCTTCTTTAGGGTGACCAGGCATGAACTAGAATGTTTTGCGAGGTTCTATTGTAAAAGAGGATAAAAAGGAAGAGGGATAAGGTTGGTCTTTACACTCAGAAAGTTACGCAGATTTTGAAATTGCATACTGTACAGTATCTATAGCACAGTTTGTTTAGAAATTAATAAACGCATATGATAAAATTTCTCCCGACTCTGGGCTCTGTTCTTGTATATTGTAGTTGGAATGCCTTGTAGACTGATTCTATTTTTGTAGTTCAGATCCTTTCCTCTTTCCAAGGGTTGTTAGTCATTTGCTTTTAATGCTTTCTTACAGAGTGAACTGATTTCTGTAACTTTCATGTATAAAACAAACTAGACATTCTTTCTATACTGGAAATAGTCATGAATATAATATTTCACTAAGTGTTGTACCTCTTATGTACATATCATCAATAAATGTTGATTCATAATTTTCATGGCTTACATCTGTGAGTTTTAATTTCAGCCTGGGCTCAATATGGGAATGCTTTGTGTAGGAGTTTAGATAAAGCAATCTGATGCGAGAGGCTGCCTGTTCTGCAAACTACATGCAGGGTGGAAGATGGACCTGACTTTGCCAAAGAGTCACAAATCTCACCCCTCACTTTATCCTCCAAATATTCCAGGATGCCATCTGCAAATGAGCTCATTTCCCACAAAGGCCAGGATTCACTAACTCCAGTTCTTGGCAATGAAGCCTAGAGAAGTGAAAAGAGATGTTAGAAGAGTAGGAGGATACAGATCAATGGTTGCAGTTGCTTTAGAAACCTACTTCCCTCCCCTGGCTGCTAAAAAATAAATCTTTTATTCATAGCCTTTCTAAAAAAAATAATAAATAAAGCCTGTAGCGGAACTTCTGGAGCCCTTTGTAAAGAAATCAACAGTATCTAACACATAAATTAAGAGATCTCATGGAGTGAACCGTGGCCCAGGGGAGTGGCAGCTGCCAAGTATGGAGAGAAAGCTCCAACGTTTCTGCATGCTCAGAATAGCAGGCGCTACGGAAATAGCACAGCTACCGGTGTGTGATAAAGGCACAGCCGAAACCTCGGCTGGGAGGACTCACAGTGTGCACAACCCTGGCCTTATTTCTTCTTAATCATCCACTTGAGAGATTTCCAAAGAAATCCAGGCATGGCAGGAAGTGGCTTTGGCAGTGCCTCAGCTGGCAGTCTGCCCTCTGAGTCAGTAACGAACTAAGTCCTGATGTGGTGCTAGGAGGATCTTTGGGCAAAAAGTAAATCTGAGGCCCCAGCTATCTGCTGCCATTTTGATACGAGAGCAAAAATGTCCTGATCTGGCCTCATCAACAAGCATCATTAATAAATGCATTCTGCTAATTGTAAAATTCCTCACTGGTGTTTGTCCAGGTTGCCCATCACTCCCAGACTTCATGTGCACTGTGCACGTTCTAATTCCTTCCATAAAAGGTGTCTGTTCCTCATTTACACAGCATGATGAAAGTTTAAAATTAAAGGCTTGACACTGACCTATGTATGTTGCTTTTTTCAAAGGAATGTTTCTGCAAAATGACCTAAACTAACCAACCCACGCAGGAACTAGTACTGCAAATTATATGAAGCTGACCCTTCTGAAAATTTACGTCCCAAAGGCTGATTATCTAAGCCCTTGCAAACCCCTTGTACCCCTTTTCTCCATGTCCATAGCCTTAGAGAAAAAGATTATTTCAGGAGTGTGTTTGTGTCTGTCCCTCTCTACAGGAAAGAATCTTCTAAAAGAGGCTATAAAATCCAGTGAGTCATGAATCATGGACCCATATTAAGAGATATTTCTGTACCTCCTCTCAGGCATGAAAGAAAAACTGAGATAATACTTCAGGGTTGTTAGATCTGAAATAATCTTCCCCTTTGTATTAGATAGTACATGTAAACAGGACAAGGTTATGAAAGAAACAGGTGGCCCCAACGTACGGTGCTTTAGGAGGAAAACAGCATTAAAAATTACACTCAGTTGGGCTGGAAGGAGCTATTTGCACTGCAAGAATGTACAAATACCCCAGCAGGGCTTGGTGCCATTTTGCTTCCAAAGCTCTGCAGAGCCCTGTGCAAGCACCTAAAGCTGAGGCAGCTTCCCAGGCTGGGCAGGTGTCTGCTGCTGTCTCACTTGTTCAGCATGCAGTGAAGGCAGGAAGGAAAACATTGCATGCAAGATAAGGCCTTGTGGTCATGGTGGTTCTGGCAGGCAGGTTCTGTGGCCATAAACAAGATGTGTCTGTGTTGACAGATACATGACAAAACTGACTGCTGCCCACCAAAACTACAGGGACAAGGCCTGGAGGAGCAAGGCCTCCCACTCTTGGTGGGGCTTCTGTCATACAGGGATGAGTATTTAGCAAAGCATCATAGGGTGTGTTTTACACACTGTTGTGGTCTTCATTCTCACTTGTGACTGAACTAAAAATGTTTGCTTTTCCTGTAGTGGTTTGTAAGACTGATCTATCTCCATTTGGCTGTTTTCTTACTGGGGTGGCTTAAGAGGTTCCATGGGTCTCTCTCCTGTGATCCCTGGACACCACTTGAGAAACACTGCTGTGCAGATGTGCAAGCAAGAGGAGGCAGCTGACTGCCAGTGCAGTGAAGGGACAAGAGGAGGGACCAAGCTGGGAAATGGACTCAAAATTAATTCCATTGTTTCACCCAGGTTACTGCTATTATCTAAATTGACTGGATCATATCATCTTTGTTTCTGAACCTGGCTTCTCCCATTTTTGACCAGCCTCTAAACAATAGGCAGGCTTTATACCTGTCCTCTTCATTGGCGGGGGGGAAATCAACCTTCTTGAACAAGGGGCAAGTTTGTTAATTTTTAAGTCACTGGCTAAACAAACAAGTATCCCTATCTTGAGTTCATTTCAGACTTTCACTTGATTCATGAAAGAAAGATTAACTAGAAAATGAACCACAAAGAACTGCAGGGAATTACCCAAGAACTATAAAGCTAGTGAAACTGAAGCCCTATTGCTGCGAAACAAAACATGCTGAATTGAGCAGATGATTGTGAAACAGTTTTACAAGAAGACAAACCCCATGTACTTGCACACTGTGATACAGATAGACAGGCAATGCTTGAACAAAGCCAAAACAGGGAATAATTTGTGGATCCAAAAAGTAAAACGAGCCCAACATTTGCTCTGACATTTGTATTATTGACGGCTGTAGTCCACAGCATGTGCAGGAAGACTGTTTTCTCCCTTGGTGTGCTGTTGTCAGCAGAGATCACTGGGTCCTGTGTCTGGGGCTCAGCTGTGAGGGACTCCCCTTATATAAACTCAGCTGCAGAAAACTCTCTCCCTGAGCTAGCTCCTGTAAGGTGCTGCTAGCAATCTGCAGCAGCAGCCCTGAACAGGATGCTTGCTTTTAAAATAAGTAGGTTGATAAAAAGTGAATAAAAGAATATAAACTCAGGCTTTAACTCCCATCATGGGGCAGAACAGTTTATTAGTATTTCTTACAAGAAAAAATGGAACCATGGAGTCTCAATTCATGCAAAGGAAAACATTGTCACTGAAAATTATCTAAGGGGTTTTTTTTGTTTTTAGATTAACCCACGGAAGAAAAGGCTTCTGTCATGCCAGAAGCTAGGTTATGTACACCAATGACTACAAGTAAATTTAGAATTAAAGCTAAAACTCAGCTGTACCAAAGTAATTTGGTACCAAATGGTACCAAACCATTTATACACTTCCACATAGGACTGGCAATATGGGTGTTAAAACTGACTCCATCCTAACACAACTGCCAAAGGCAAGGCTTTCAGATGCCAGGTACAAAATCTAGAGCCTCCAGAGAAGTGGAAAATGCCTTATTGCATCGTCCTCTGCCCTGGGTTGCTCTGGGAGTTACAAGGACTTCAGGACAAACTCAGCAGCCCTAAAAGTTTCTGGATGTACAGAGCCTGCACTGCCTATGAGCCATATGCTGATCTACCACTGACAGCCTACATACCCCTAATCTCAGCTGTCCCTCAGCTTCAGCACCAGCAGAAAGCTGCTGTTGACCTAAATGTAAGTTAAGTGGGTGTTTGAGTGAGACTTTTCCTTAATTTTCTAAAAAATGCTGGAGGTTTTTCTGATAATGCGCCTAAATTTATAACACCTTTGGCTTCAACAATCCTATTTTGTTGTAAATTTGCATATACTTTTTTTTTCCAGAGGGAAATAAATTACTGGTAAGAATTTCATTTTAGTGCAAAGAGAAAGCTATACTATGTATTAGACATGGAGAATCTTCTCCCCCCGCCCCCCCAAAAAAAGGTAATTTTGTACAGCTATATTTTCTATCTAGAATATTAAAACAAGCTGAAACTATGTCTATTTCTGAGAGAAAAGTCATCTTCTTTTTTGACAGTTGTGGAAGTTTTTTTATCCAGAACTTAATTTTTTTTTTTTTTTTTTTAAAGAAAAACTAAAGACATTCACATCAGTGTTCAATGCACAGCTTTTTGTAGAAAGATGGGTTTCATTCCTCCCCGCCCCTTGTTCATCCAAAACCCTTTTGCCTGTAGAACAGACAGTTTTAATAAAAAGTCTGAGGTTCCTTGAAGGTGTCACTCAGACAAAACCTTTCTACTGCTTACTGGAACCATCCAGACAAAATTGAAAGAAGGCTGTGTTTAAAGCACATGTAAAGCTTTCACTGCCTCTGCTTTACTTGCACTTCAACAATAGTCAACACCCCTGAGGTCAGGAGAGCTGCTTTGATGGTGGATTCACTTCTACAGTTTTAACTTTTATAAAACCCCTATGCAGCCGCTCATTTGACCAATGTGTCTTGTACTTTCAAAACAGGAAAATAAGCAAGAAGTGAAATCGTGCCGTCCCACTGTGAGAGGAGTCGGGGCTGGTTCTTTTCAATAGATTTCTCAGATGAAAATAATGCACAAAAGGAGCAAAATTATACCTGAGGACTGTTTATTGGTAAAGAGAGGATGTGGTTCCAACCGGAGTAGGATGGAAAAGAGAGCAGAGAGGGGGAAAGAGAGGTGGAGAGTGTAACTGCTTTCACGTGCTAAGGCTGCTCCCACAGCCTCATTTCCCGGGCACTTTTTCCTGGGCATCCTTAACACCTACATGTGTTAGGGCTTTCAGCACATGTACAGCCCCTGCAGTAATTCTTCCCCTCACATATAACATATGTTGAGGCACAAATAAAAATCACATTGGTCCCTCTCAGCAATGTTTTGAAATCTTGCCTTTACTAACCTTACTCCAAGGAGGTGAGAAAGAGAAGACAAGAAGTGCAGTCTCTGTGCTGTACAAAAGACTCTGTTACTCATCTTGGCCTCTCCTCATTGCCACAGCTGCTTGCCCCCAGCACGGTGCTGGCGGATGCCACATGCAGCAGGACATAGCAATAATGAGAAATAAGCTACCAGGGGAAAATTCAAAATCAGTTTGCAAATGAGGTGGTGGATGGAGAGGATGGGGGAGGTGGGGGAGGTTCACAGGAAAAGGCTCTTTTTTCCTTCTCGGAGTTGTGAAACATTCGAGTGCCAGAGTCCTGGGGGTGTTGAAGGTACTTTCCCAGAAATAGTACAGAAATTTCACTTTCCTTTTACATCCTTTCCCAGAAATTGTGTTCTCCCTCCATCCCTGATCCCCCAGAGCTCCACCCCCAAAACACCTTTGCACAATTCTTTCCACCCTTTAAGGAACAGGGATTTTGTCACCCACTCCCGCACAGCTGGAACTGCACCCCAAGGAACAGCCCTTTTCCTGCCACCTTTTGCATTTTCCCCTCCACAGAGAAGAACTGGTCAGAACCTGTGGTTACCAAAAGGGCTGGTGTTTGACTAATCAGAGCTCTTGCAGACACTCAGAGGAGTCAGACCCTTGACTTGTTTAATAAAGACTAAGAAATAATTATTGTCTAATGGCCTAATACAGCTAAAAATAAACACATTAACTGCTGACTTACAAAATACTCTGGTGTCTGTGTATGCTGAGGCAGAACACACTTGTCAGAGGATTTATTTCCTTCATCTACAGAAAAAATAATTAGGACCAGCCCTAACCAGAATGATATGTGCTAAAGAGACACTTGGTAATTGTCTCCTAAAAATATTCCAGGCAACATGCTTCAAACTAATAAGTACAGAGGCTGTTGTTGTTGGCAAGGGACACACAAAAACCATCCCTATCACATGAAAAACTGCAAAAGTACAATTTTGGAACTGGTGTTGTGGAAAGGGTTTAACATCGGCAAAGGTAGACATGAGAGCCGCACATCCTTTCTCTGCTTTAATCAAACATTCCTTTTCAGATCTTCAAGAAAATACATATGAAACAACCACCTGCATTGCTTCATGAAAATATTACATTCCCATAAAACATACAGTCCCTCTCTTAAAATATTCTTGCTGCTTTAGACAGTATTTCCTTGGTCTGGATCACATTGATTTGAAACTTTTCAAGACAAAGGAATAACACAAGCTGATCGCAGGGTCTGACCCCCTTAGCATTTTTAGGAGAGATCCTCATTCTTCCTAGGCCCCAAGGATGGACCAAGACACAGTTTGTCTGTCAGCACCCTGGAGGAAGGGCTGCATCTTGCTGGGTGCTGCACTCTCCAAATGCTGCCGGTTCAGTGAGCCAGGAATCAAGATCTTACTGGGTCGGTCTTAAATGGAACCAAGTTGTTGTAGCTGTTGTCTGCTTCTGGGGGAAAGCTGAGTTTGTCACTAACTCCCAGAGCATCTGTGGAGCCTATGGGAGGCTGGCAGAGCAGACAAGGTCACACAGCATTCACCTCAGCCTGGCTTGGAATTTGCGAGCAGAAAAAATGACCGCAGTACTCAACATGAAAATCCTGCTGAATGCTTCTCCCCCACTAATAGCTGGACTTATATTTTATCCTCAGTGTGGAATCAGGTTTATTTTGGAAGCTTATTTTAAATTCCAATGTGTTTTTAGCAATACTATTTCTAGTTACAATTTAGAGATGATATTTTCTTTCATTCTGATTAATCTGTTAAATAAATATGCAAATATATCAAGTGCTCTATATAAAAATACGTACACAGAACAAACAACCCCTCATAATAAAAGCAAGATTAATAAAAATATGTACTATATTACACATATGAAATGGCCATCTAGTTTTGAAACTATAATGAAACAATTACACGTAAGTCACAGGACATAATCTAAAAAGAATCAGCATATATAAAATAATGAATGGCATTGCCTCTTGAGCATCTCCCACTTAAAAATATATAAAGAACCCAACCAGTATTGTCTGTGCTTTTATAGCTACTGAATACAGGATAAATTAGGAAGAAGTTTGTGGATTTCTTAATTCAGCATCTGAATAGGGAGATGAATAACATGCCACAGATTTTTTGGTTTTTAAAAGAGAAATTTAGCCTCCAAGACAGTGAAATATATCCTTTTCACTGAGAACTATATTTAGTTAGGATTTAAAGAGAGGAATAATTCTTACTCTGGATCTCCATACTTAGTGGAATGAGTACCTAACACCAGTTTAACCACAGCCTTCAGCAGATCCTTTTGTTTTCTAATGACAAATAGAAAATCTTAAAAATAAAAACATTAAACAAAGATCAATGCACTGTTCAATGATGAAATATCTGACCTACATAAAGTCAGAAAATGTCCTACGTGTATTTTAAAGCATCACCTTGTCTTGGGACCTTTTGCCCAGGTGTAAATTGCCCTGAGGAGATCTGCCAGCAGATACCAGGGCACCTGAGCATTCCCATGAAGCACGTGGGAAACTGCTGGAGGGCTGTGACTCAGAAATATAATCAACAGTCTTGTGCTTTATGTTCCAGTAAAGATCCGTGCTAGCTACAGTCAGTATTTAGCCAGCTGAATATTCATCCTCCAAACTGCTTCAGATGGAGAACATAAAATAACACACTTTAGCAGAACAGCTCCAAAGACAGGGGCTATGGTCAGTGAACAGAACCCTGGGACAGCCCTGCTACAGACCATCCACATCCCACAGCTGACTCAGACCAATGTTTCTACTTGCATTTCCTGGGAGCAGTCCAGTTAGAAGTTACCATTCTCCCTCCATTCCAATAAACTTTCTTAAAAACAGCACAGACCACTGGTAGTAAGTAATTCTTTTCCTGACAATTCATATCAATATAATGCACAGCATCATAGCTCAATACAAATACTTTACACAACAGACACAAAAGGACATAACAAAAGCATGTGACAAGGCAGCTCAGCTACTCTACTATATTACATGGCTGGGAGAGTTTCCCTTCATTTGCTTTGATCTTTTTTGAACTTCTGGTGCCAATAAGCAAGCATGGTTTCTTTCGGTGTTTTTAAAAAGCAGATGGAAAAAATGTAGATGAAATAGAATTCTGAGGAAATAAGGGAGATCATAGAAAAGCAACTTTTAAAATACCAGCAATCTGTTATAATATCATAGTTATAGGGGAAAAAATTTTAATAGGCTCAGCATCTCCAAAGTAAAATGGAGCAGAATATAGAGACCTATTTTCAGGAACAAAATACTCTCAAGCTTCCCTAGTGATCTCAGTTGCTTGATTTGTGCATATGTGATAGAGCTGGGGTCGTTTTCTTTTCTCCATTATCTTAACTAACAGACTCATTAAAAACATGCACAAACTTGGATCAATGAATGAGGGAGGGAGAAGAGCAATGAACATCTCAAAAACTGAAGGATAATTGTACAGGTTGCTAGGATAATAAAGTATAGAAGTTTATTATGTATCAGCTCATGTTTTCATGCCTTTATTACCCCTCCCGAGAAGACTTGTTGTATGCCCATAGATATTTAAAAATAGAGATAAATAAATTTTGTCCTTCTGGGTTTCCCTCGTTGCAGACCAAGCCACATATAATTATAAAATGTCACTTTTTGTTTATACTGGCAGATTCTGAATGTACCCACTGCTCTTCCTGGCTGGAAGGCACTTCTGAAGGATTCTGACGTTGCAGACATTGTAGAAGATGCCTTTTGGGTTTAAACTTGTTTTTTTTTACTCTTGACATTTTTCCTCACTTACTTCCATATCATGGCATGTTTAATACCTTAAATATCTGTAAGATGGAGTGACTGGGTACTTCTTTAGCTCCACACAGAGAAGACCTTCCATCTGGGGAATAATGAAGTAAACTTGTATGCCTCCTAACATCCAGGACACAGTGAGAGTCCTCTGTGTAGGGACTGGGAACTGAAAGCATTATGCAGCTCTTAGGGGTGTATTTCAGAAAGCACATGTCAATTTTTTTGCAAAGTGATTAAAAAGAAACAGAACTTATGCTTATGTTCAAAAGACATCAGTAGCACAGTGCATCTGTGAATTCCTGTTCAAGTTCCACATGATTTTGGTTTCCCCAGCCCTGATCTGTTTGGCAGTGTGGTACCATTACACTCCAGTCTTCACGTCAAACTCGTGATGATTTTGTGTTTCATTAACAGTCAGGAATTCGTCACATGCTTGTGTTCGGTCATTTGACTGTTCTTTATGAACCAAGTGCACCATTTCTTGTGATTTGCTGACATCTCCATTTAATTCACTTGTCTTCCTGTCCTCCACTGCCCCTTTGCCATTGTTAATCACTAGCTTTTTCTTCTGTCCACATCTAGAAAGAAATAAAAATAAAATATTATAAATGGAGACTAACAAAAATAATTTTGAAATTGAAGGTTAGTCTTTAGGAAAAGGTGATTGGAAATTAAACTTGTGTCTGCCAGCACAGACTTACACCATGCAAAGTGTAAAGTTCTCCATATTGCATATTTTATTTTTGAAAGCATCCCCCATTATACGCATAAAATTTATCAGGAGCTGACTTATCCAATTTATATCTACTGTTACTATATATAGCAATAACATTCATTACTGAATGCTAGAATTTTTTTTTCTGTCATTTGAGTATATCCACATTTATGAACTTTGTAAATATCCCACTGTGAGGACACCTTCTAAAACCAAGTGTGGGACCACAGCTTTGAAAACACACAAATTCTTGAGTGAGCTCTCACCTCATTAAACCAGGCAATTGTTTTTTTCTATGTATTAGCGTGTCAAGCCTAGAAGCCAACCAACAGTAAGGAAATCTGGAGAACTACTCTTGCTGCTGTCTGCAGCACGGCTCCTTGGGATGTTCAGGCAGGAAACAGGTACTGGGCTTTTAAAGTTACACTCACTGCAGGGCTGCCCAATAAACTTCATATGTAGCTCTGAATTAAAACACACACACACTCTTTTAAAGAGCCACCAGCCCAAAGCTGATGCACACTGGTTATCGTGGGCTGGGTATCCTTCCGTGTAGTAAAATGTACTACTTACACAGCTGTCAGATTTGCTGTAAAGATGGCTCTCTGGCTACACAGTGCTGGACATCCTACTTGTCCTCAAACAGCCTTGTGTAAACTGAATATGCAGAGCCCAGCATGCCTAAGAGGGACAATGTGTCTGTGAAGCTGGACTTTTAAGTGCTTTCTTCTTAAATGAAGCATATTTTGCCTGAATGACTAATTTGGCTGTTCAATTATACTATTATGCTTCTGAAATACTATTTTTTCATGCCTACTGACTCATAGATGAGGGTTATTTTATCTGATGTAGCTCAGTTCACTGTGCTAATGTTACATACACCCTTGGGAATGATTTCCTGCTCTGCAGTCATAAAATGCCAAAAGATGCCAGCAAGGAGCTGTGGAGCTCCACAGCCTCTTAAATGAGCAGCTCAGAGTGCTCTGCAACCAACAGACTAGGAAGCTCACTGCTTCCTGATCCAAAATCTCCATATAGTATATGGTCATTCTGATAAAAAAAGTTAAAATTCAACATTCAAGTACCAAACTCTGTTAAAAAGCGCAATTTTAACATTCAAGTAGCAAAAGATGTTGAAGACAATTGGGAAGTAACCTCAGAACAGCCCCCAGAGAACAGAAAGAGGTAAGAACATTATAGCCTATCCTTTAGGCTAGGGCTTTTTCAAATCTCCCTCCTAACTTTGTACAGATCACTGCATTACTTTTCATTCCTCAGCTTCTTCATCTGTAAGATGGAGTACATAAAGCTATTGAGAGCTCTGAGAGCAATGTTAGCGTATATGTTTGTGACTGATAGTCACAATAGCAATATTGCCTCTTGATAGTGCCTCTTGTTTGGAAGGAACAGATTACCAGACTATCACAGAATCACTGGGATTGTCTAAAGCAGCCCTTCACACTGTACACAGACAATGCTGGTGATGGTGGAGGATTATTCCTGGCTCACCCTGGGGTTGTTACTGTCTGCATTCATCTCACAACTCTCACTCTCTGTGAACAGG
The DNA here is from genome assembly GCA_013397915.1 of Daphoenositta chrysoptera. Classification (NCBI taxonomy): domain Eukaryota; kingdom Metazoa; phylum Chordata; class Aves; order Passeriformes; genus Daphoenositta; species Daphoenositta chrysoptera. The sequence goes on along the minus strand of VZRO01003926.1, from coordinate 13,963 downwards.
ATTTTCCCATTAAGAACTAATAGAGAGAGAATAATTGATTTTCTGTGATCTAGATAACGGTTAGTTTCCATTTACAAGACCAAAGGTTCATACAGCTGCTGACTTCATGTGGGTGGTTCCAGTGTGAAGGCTGATGTGTGAAGGACATGCTGACCCGGGTCCCCACACCCCAAGCCACTCCAAGCTTCTCAGAGGATGCTCTTTCTTGTGTTTTGCTACTCTGCTCTTTGACAAAGCTTTGGAGCCTCTCGAGGAAGAAAAGAGTGAGGCAGTGTGCTTTGGAAATGTAAAGGTGGCCTTACCTTCTCCGACTGTTCACAGCAATGCACACTGCAAGGATCAAGGCAAGCACCACGAGAGCTACAACAATGATCAGCCAGTCTGCAGTGAGAGATGAGGGAGGGGGAGAGAGCATGTGAATGGAACTCACGCGGTTTTGCCATTTCACGGAACTGCAAGAACACAATCCCTTCTACTGTCTTTAAACTGTCACACTCCTTCCCTAGCTTCCATGAATGTTTGCTTTTACAAAGTCCTTCTGCGCAAATCAAACACATTTTCATCTTTCAGCTAGACACAGGCCAGCTCAGATTAAACACCCCATCACTGTTGTCACCTGTAACCTCTGCACTTCAGAGGCCGTAGGTGGAGAGGAGCTGTTTCAGTGATTTACTCCAACAGCAAAAGAAAAGATTTAGCATGGAAGAGCTACAATCCCAGGCACAGAAGCAGGATGACTCTTAGCACATTTTCAGTAAAGCAGGTTTCACAACCTTCCCAGTAGCCTTCTCCCTACTACCATTATAGCTCTACTACCATTAGAGATGGGGATCCTCTCCCAGGAGCTATGTCCTGTACCTTGTTTGTTTGAAACAACTCTCTCGTGTTTAACAAGACTCATACATTGCATTTGAAAACAATTACTTCTTCTGATTAGTTAATTATTAGTACTCCATGATGAAAAACTGATAGGCATTCTTCTTGCATGCTCTTTGTATGCTACAGTTTCTCCCTTCAGTTTTCCCTGAAAATGATGAGTTCTTCAAAAGGTGGTTCAAAGGTTACCTTTCCAAAATTTTCTGTGTGCTCTGCTCCATTTTTTTTCCTATGTGACTAATGCAACGCCTTGAACTGAACACAGAGCTTCAGCTCTGGACTTGCTAGGCCTAAGTGGAGTGGGATAATTACTTTCTCTGTTTTAAAAATGACTTTACCACTAATAAGTCCCAGAATATGTTTGCATTCTTTTGCAGATGTATCATGGTGTTGGCTTCTTTTTATTCTGTTTTAATCTGCAAGGTCTTATTCTGGAGAGCTTGTCTCAGCTATCATTTTCACTGAACATTCTCATGGATATAGTACTATGCATAAACCAAGTTTTGCCTGATTTCATTTCAATTTATAAAAGTTAATTGAATCTTAATCCTATTCTCCAAATGCATGGTTTCTCTCAATATTGCTGAAAAATTATGTGAGGTAAAATATGCTCCATTTTTCAGACTACTAGTGAAATACTGAATATTATCTGATTGAGAACAAAACCTGAACAACTGTATTTGACCTTCCTTTTCATCTCTTATTTCAGTTCATATGAATACAATTCTGTATTTGGATTTTTAAAACATTTGGCTTCAAAACCCTACCTGGTACACGGGCCGACCTTGGCTGTGAAGCTATTTTTGTTGTAGCAGTCTCTGCAGGGGAAGTAGTGGATTCATAATGTCCCTTGTGTGGTCCTTGGTTACCATATACACTAGAGGTAGAGCCTAAAGACCAAAAAACCCCATCCATTAGGCCAAATATGCTTAATGAATATTTAACAGCAAGGTACAAAGGCTGTGACTTTCACAATTTAAAAATCGTACTCTAGAAAGTTCATGCTGAAGCAATTAATGAGTGTTTATACTGAAAACTATTACATAGACTATAAGCATCACATTCATCTGAACTATGGCTAGCTTTAGTATTTTGAGAAGCAAAACTCATGGCCTTTCCCTCTTGTATCCCTCACATGTTTCAATTCTATTCCAACACAGGATAAAACTGAGTATCTAAAACTCTAAAGCTGTCACGAAATAGAACAATAGTTCTCTGGATGGTTGTGACTTTAACAGCCTATAGAGTGGGACTCTAAAAACTCAAAATATTTTTTTCCTAACAGAAAAAAGTGTTCTCTGCAAACTTAGATGTGGATCTTCCTGTCCTTTTTAATAAGTTGTGTAATTTGGTTCTAAGATCCAAATCTTAGATCTTAGACCTTTAAGATCTTCGATCTTAAATCAGTCTCTTATATTTTCTATGATGGCCATATTGCTTAAACCTTTATGCAATTACATTCCTGGCCCACACTATTACCACAGGGATATCCCAAGTCTAAAATTATCAGCAGAATATAGATACAGTAATTTCATTTGGGACTACTGCTTCATTATCACTACAAAAAAATATATTACAGATCTCCACCTCTCTGAGTTCTTCCAGACTCTAAGAAATTAGGCACTAACTCTAATCAGCTGTAAAGTTCTTTTTCTTTAACACACATTACAACTAATTTCTGTCCAGCATTTCTGATCTCATTTCCTATTAAGAGCTGGAAGATGCAGAACTGAGAAGCATGTTTTATCCCCTCTGTGAAGCACAGCCAGCAAGCAGTTCATGAATTTTCCAGATGTTTTTATTATTTTTATTAACAAGAAACTTTCTGACTGGCGTGTTGTTTGGTGCTATCTCACAACAAAGGACAGAGCACAAATTCAGCAATGAGGAGTCCTGATCCAGCGCCAAAGAAAGCTGACCAAGAGGGGCCTACTGACTTGTCTCACTACATCTCAGCAGACTTTTTTTTTTTAAAGTGCTTTATATCATCTTTGAAAAATCCCAGAGCTTTTCCTCCACAAAACCTCTTAGAAAGGCATTCAGACATTTATTAAAATTTGTGTGCTTGGAAACCTGCTACATTTGTGTTCCCCTGAGCACTGAGAAGAAGGGTTCAGCCACGTTCCCTGCTGTTCTGGCCTTGGGGAGGTGCTTGCAAGTGGCAGGGAGGGATCCTCAAAAGCTCCCTACATTTCATTTTGGTAACACACTAGATTTTTTCTCTTTATGGACAGTTATTTTTTGTGTTTCTTCAGTGGACTGACTTGCTATTCTGTGGAGACTTGGACACTTAGTGTGATTTCTGACCACAGCTTAAACACCGCTGTGGCAAAAAAGCAAGTGAAACAAAGAGGTACAGTACATCAAACCATTCATTTGATCAGAGAAGGCCTTTAACAATACACTCATGAATCTTTTCCATTCCATTTCATGTATATGGGGCAACATTACAAATGAATGAACCCGTATACTGTGCTCTTAAAAAGCACAAGAGAGGGTAAATTAAAAAAGGAAGAGTTTCGAGAAAATGGCCTTCTGAGCCTTTTGCCAGGGCACTGACAATGCAAAGATTCAATGCAGATATTCACACTGAAAAAGACTGAAACCAGTTCTTACAGGTTTTATGTGCTCGAAACAGAAAGGTAGCAAACATTTTTTCATAGTGCGTAATGTCTGCATATAAAATTTAGAAGGCAGCTTAGATTAATTAAGTGAATAGGGCCTGTGAAATGCAAGAAATGAGTTTTAGTAAGAAGGCATTATTAAAAACAGATTTAGCCCTTCAATAAAATTCTGTCAAACACATATTTCGCATTTATGGTGCTATGCCTATATCAAAAGACTATAACCAGGCGATTTTGTTAGAGTTGAATTTACCGGTTTATACAAAATTCTTGAAAAAGCAATTATCCCAAGTTCTACCTCACAATATATTAATTAATATTAATGAATTATTAAGGGAATTAGCTTTCAACTGTTTTCTGTATAATGCTGCAAAAATATAGGTACATAATCTTGTTTATGTGCAAAGAATGTCCACAGAGCATTGGCCAAATTCTACTCTGGACTGGTTCCACTAACTTACAAGAAAGTGCATGAAAACACTGTTTGGATTAGCTGAATTTGGAAAAAACCCCTTACTGTTAGGATGGTTATTTGCATGGAAACTACATTTGGGAATAAGGAAAAGTCCCTTCATTTCCCGTATTACTAGCATGTGACTGCACATAAAAAAATAGCAAAGGCTATACGTAGGATAACGAGCAAACACTCTTAACTGCACTAACTTCATCAGAAGAATAGTCTTTGAAGAACAAAGCTGTTCACAAATGAAATGTCAGTTACAGCGCTGTAACAGCTACAATTAATCACTAGAAAGATACCAACAGCACATATACTTGGGGGAAAAAATGGTGTCACAGAGAATTACCTTTCTTCTGTATGTATTTCTCTAAAGTAGAGGGGTTACAGATGGGGGAAAAGTGACCCATAGTTAAGGGTTACATGGCTATCATTTGTTCCCAGCAAAAAAAAAGAAAGACAAAATGCTATCACAAATGTATGGGCATGACCAGAAAGTTTACATTTCCTCATCTCAACAGTAGTGTTACCACATGCTGATTACAGAATATAAGGAAAGCTTATTTGCAAAACACTGTTTTCGGCCTTTAGCTAATGCTTTTACCAGAAAGAGAGACCCTTCATGACATCTTATCAGCAGGTTAAAACCAATAACAAAACCCAGAAAGGAAATCATAATACAACAGCCATTTACAATTATGCTTAGTACACATTTTTGGACAATAGCCGTTGTCCACAACAACAACTTACTGATGGATAAATGAAAATGGTTATAATTCATTGTTCTTACTGGTGGTAAGAGGAGTCTGCAAGGGAATGAAACGGTCTTCAATGTCTGAAAAAACTCCAGGTATCCCCTGGACATGGGAACCATCTGTGGTGTTTGCTCGTTCACCTTCCTTTCCAGGTGCAGTGCCAGGTGCCAGTGGCTCCTTGGTTGCTTTCTCTTGGTCAACATCATCCACGAACTCTACGACTGTCATGATGGTGGCATGATCAGGGAGCACTCACAAAACCACCACCCACATCATTTCCTGTGCCACAGCAAGCCAGAAAGCACCTCCACCTTCCTCATGCAAAGCACAGAAGGAGGAGAGAAGACATGAAGGCCTCTCCTTCTTCCACACTGTCACTGGCTTCTGAGAGACTTTTCAGCTCCACATCTATGCTTGGCATGTTGGAGCGAGATGTTGGCTTCATATACAGATTCCAGTGACAGATGGAGAGGGGAGACCTTCAGAAGAGGAGACTGTAGCAGCAACAACCTGACCCAGTAACTCAGGAGTGAGTGTCGCTCTTGCCTGGCAATACTCAGGACAAGAGAAGTAAGAAACTGATGGCAGAGTTTAAGGGATGTAATTCTTCTGTGAATGCCCTGCCCTCACCACTGGGACACCACTCTCCAGTGATGCTGCTGCTGCTGCTGAGTCACAGGAGCAAGTCATCTGATTAACCCACCAGAGCACCTCCACCACGCCAGTCATGGTGCCAAAGCATATCCAGCTTGATCCCACTGATGCACAAGAAAGGAAGAAGAGGCTGGGGATTCAGAATCACCAAAGTGCACGTCTCAGAGAACATTTAGATCACCCAAAAACATGCTTCACCAAAGGACAAGAAACCACCAAGTGCACCAGCAAGGAGTCCCTTATTTCTTGTCCACAGATCCTACAACAGAATTTTCACTGCAAGTCCATGCTAAGAATGAAGATCCCCAGGATGAGAAAGATAGTGAAAGGAGTCATCTTCAGAAGAAATAATGTCTCATTTCACACCAGACATGAGAAATGAGTATGATCCATTATTCTTACTGGTACCCATCAGAAGAGAGTCATTACCAATTTTGGTCACACTAGGTGTGGTCCCGTGGAGGACTTCATCTCTGGGCGTATCTGTGGGATTCGTGGTGCCTTCAGTGCCCTGTCCTGGCTCATCATCCGAAGGCAGAGGTGTTTGAGTTGGCTCTTTGTGGTGGGCACCATCAGGAGAGGAAGCAACTGTTACCACAAGGTGAGGTGCCCATGCTTCCTGGGTTATATCTTCTGGTGCCAGAACATCAGTGGAGGCTGTGACTGTAGTGATGATGGCTAAGTTAACTTCAAAAACATTTTTTAAATGCACCTTACATATTACTCCCTCTTTATTTTAGTAATCTCTACTTTTTTATTTATTAGCCTATGTAGAGTATGCAGTGAGAAGAAAAAAAAACCAAATCAAAGCCACAAGCAAAGAATATCCTCTGTATATGACACACTCTTTGGGTTGTCTGTTCCTTCACCAACACTCACAATGCAGCCTAAAATGTTAGTTTTGAAAATACCTAGTAAACGCTGTTTAGAAGGGAGAAAACAGCAATATTATTTTCCGAATGAGTATAAGAACTTCTATTGTTACACAGGAATTAGATTAGAATGACTTAATTCAAAACATTTGAACAAATTGCTAAATCATACTTGGGTTGTCATATTTGCAACTGATCTGTCAAACCTCATAAAGCTTGAAAACAGTGAACTGGGAAACTTTACATTCATTCTAAACATGAATCTCATTCATATTTAGAAAACATGAGTAGATGATAGAGAACACAACTATATTTTAATCCACAAACTGTATTTATAATCCACACAATCTATAGTTTTCACAGCTCTCTGGTGAATCCTAAATGTTGAGGATTAAATAATCCTGATGAAAGTGGATTTTGAAGAAGAAAAGCAAAAGGATAACTGCTAATTTTTCCTTAGAATTTCTTCTTAAGAAAATGCAGGAAGAAAAGATGCAAGAAGTTCCAAACAATTACAGTGTCATAAAAAATACATCTTATTGTATTAAATAAAAAAGCAGTATTTTGAATGAGGATAATTTTAAATGGACAAAATGAAGAGTTTAGGAATTTAAGTTAGAACCTTGCACAACTACACGAACAAACTCCAGTAAATTATTTAAAATTTTACAGTATTAAGAAAATACGTTTAAATATTAAGACCAGGAATGACTAGACATGAAAAACAAACATTTACACTACCATCCACCTCCAAAAAGCAACTGCTTTCTCAGTTAAAAATAAACCTGAGAAAAGTCAGGGAACATAAGAAACAGGGCACACAGGAAAAAACATATCCTTAAACACACAGGAATTCTTGTTGGGATATTCACATGCAACAAAATCATAAAAAAAACTTTGCACGGCAATTTCACAACAAGAATGCACACTTTGAAGATGGGAAAGACAGGGAAAGAAGTCAGTTTCAGAAGAAATAATGTCTCATTTCACACCAGACATGAGAAATGAGTACAATCCATTATTTTTACTGGTACCCATTGGAGGAGAGTCATTACCATCTTTGATCATTGTGGCTGTGGTCCTGTGGAGAACTTCATCCCAGGGGGCACCCGTGGGATTCATGATGCCTTCAGTGCTCTTTTCTGATTCATTATCCGAAGGCAGAAGTGGTTGAGTTGGCTCTTTGTGGTGGGCACCATCAGGAGAGGCAACAGCTGTTATGATGGTTTAATAACAGATGATTTAAACACAGATTATTTAATAGCTGCGAATTCCATGTGTGTGCTGCTGTGGCCTTCCTATTACCATCCCATCCAAGCCTCCTGTTCCCCTTAAAGCACTGCTACCCTTTTCTCTCCACAAAAAGGGCAGAGAAGGGAGACCTTGTGTGCTGTACACCATCACTGCTCTCTCACAGTTTCAGTAAGACACAACCATTTGCTATTCTTGTCTGCTTTTTTTACTTAATTTAAAAGATTCCCGAGGGCAGTGGACACAGGGAAAGACACAGAGGCAGCAGTCAGAAGGATTCCCTGACCTGCATCCCAGGCTATCTACAGTCTCAGCTTCCTGGACAGTGTCACCTGCTGTTACAGTGTGTTTTGCATTACAGGTATCAATACTGAGAGCAAAGAACACATGAAGGCCTCTGCTTCTTCCTCCACACTGTCACTGGAGAGCCCCTTCAGAGAGACCCTTCAGCTCCACATCTATGCTCAGCATGTTGGAGCGAGATGTTGGCAACAGGTATTTGGCAATACACAGATCCCAGTGACAGATGGAGAGGGGAGACCTCCAGAAGAGATCGCACCATGTTTTTAGAACATTATTTTGATGTTATGAATACTGTGTTATATGACACTGCATCATGAGGCTGTGTCATGCCAGTTACATAGATTCCTGTCTCTCATCATTCTATGAATGAACCAGAGGGATAAATATTTCGATAAAGCCTATGAAAAGAACACTCTTTTGCCAGGTGAATATTCACAAATTAAATGGATTAACCTCTTGATGTACAAATATACATAAGTATTAATTCAACTTTATGATAAAGACAATCTGGCAGCACCAAATAATATAACTTATTGAGCTGGACAAATTTCACAGCTATGCTTCACTAAGGAATGGAAAGCCTTAGACTTGGTGTTGGCAAGTAAAGAACAAATGTTTTATATGGAGCTGAAATTGACATCTCACCACCATCGAGGCAGAGTGCAGAGAAAATTAATCACTCTACAGTTTATGTAATTGTTTTAAGAGATTGGTAATTACTCCTCTCTAAAAGTTCATGCAATATCTTTCCAGGAGAGGCCATCTGAGAGACAGAAGTGATGTAACACACATAACAGACATTGTTACTAGTACCTGTAGTGGAAGACTCTCTTTCATGATTGTTCTCTCTGGAAGGAATAACTCTATCTGTTATTGCAGGCTCCGTGGCATAATCCTCTCCCTTGTCCCAACCTGGATACACCAACGGGTCTTGAGCTGAGTCGTTCTGTTTGGCCCCGTGGCTGGGGACCATAGCTGTTATGATGATGGTGAAGCAATTATGAACTCAGTATATAAAGATCCATTTCTCATATTATTGTCCTCTTCGGTTCTTGTCTCTATGACAGGCCTCGCTCACAATGTCTACTACATTTAATGGCAAAGAGAAGTAAAGCAGATTTGCTTCTCATCCTGGTTTATATTTAGAAAAGCTGCCTACTGTCATCAGTAGGACCAACTCCTTCCTCAAACTGAGCATATGCTTTTCAGAATCAAGGTGTCTTATTGTTTCTTAAAAGCATTTCTATGAATCTTGCTCTTGACTTTGTATTGTTGAATATCAAACCACTATTCACTGATACAGAATTAAAAACCTCAAATGCATAAATAACTGCAAGGGTATGACCCATCGGTAAGATTTTAATCACAGAATTGGAGTGTGTTGACTATAGCCAATTTTTTCCCCTCAAAATTTCCCTGTTTCATTAGTTGCAGCATCTCCAGGAAAATAGACAAGGAAGTATGACAAAGGGGAATGCTAGCTCATGCTACAGATTTGTGAATGGTGCACACAAGGAATAAGACAGCATTCAACTGGAGAATATTTCATATTGCAGTTATTTAGAAAAGCACTATTCATATCAACAAACCTGTAGTGTTTATTAGACAGTCACAGCAAAGGAGTACCCAAATTTTGTAAGAAGCATAACCCTTCTTAACCCCTTCAACCCAATAAGAGAAAAAAAAAAAAAAAGGCAAGAAACTTGCCACAGTGCATTACAATTTTAATTGCAATTAGGCCATTATGTATTGCTACAGTAGTGCAGTATAACAGATTATCAGAGACCTGTATTTGATAATCCACAAGAGCAGATGATGACTGTGGTGCATTCACTGTTGGCAGTGCTTAGTATAGCACACCTGTCAATAACTCATAAGTTTGGTACGCTCACAGGATCAGAAATTAAAATGCGTCGATTTTCAGTTACCAGATTTATAGTATAATTTGATCTTTTATGTTTCAATTGATTCAACCAATGAGAGAGAGACCTCTCTCTTATTTTACATTATGCTTTGTTTTCTTCCCTTCATCACTAGTATCATCTTGCCATAGTTCAAAAGTGGGATGAGTAGACATTTGAGATCATTTTTTTTTAGATATAACTGCCATTAATAAAAACTGTGAAAAAAAAAAATCCCAGGTCCAATAATGGCTTGCAACAGGGGAGTGAACAGAGTTCCCAAATAAGTAAAAAATGCAGCACACATTACTATTTTTTGATTTAAACTTTCTCTGTTTCTTACAGACAAAACCCTGGCAGATATCTTGTTGAAAGCTTGTGACTGCATGACACACAACATAAAATGTAGGAGACAGTTACAGAATTAACCTACTAAAAGTCTTGACATGCAAGACAAGTAGAAGAGAAACATCCAGGAACAAGTCTGGATGAACAAGTCTGAAGAATAGACTAATTTAAAAAAAAAAATTTAATACCAGAATTGCTCAGGTTTATTCACAGAACTTGTGTTATGGCCTCAGAATGCAAAAATGTTTATAAAAAATCCTAAAACTAAATCTCTAGAAAACCCAGAAAATTTACTAAAATATGACCTGTAATATTACCTGTAGAAGTCTCCTTTCCAAAGTAATTTTCACCTGCAGTAGTAAATTGATGTTGTTCAATACTGCCAGTGGTATTTGCAGGATTTTGTTCTTGACTGATCCCTCCAGAATGAATGCTGTGTAATAGTGGATGTTGGGTTGTTCCTTGATGTTTTTCATTTTCACTTGTAACTAGTGCTGATAAGACGATGATTGAATCAATAACGATCAAAATACCCAACACCAGTCATATTATCCATATCATCATGGTCTACATAACAAGGGTGTTTGGCTTTTGCATTTTGGCTTTTTCTTGTCATTGTTGCATTTGATGTGAAACGAAAGATGAAAGAAAACAAAAGTCCTTTGGAAACCTTATCCCACAAAAGCATCTCCAGGAGCAGCAGAAGATTCAAGTGCACTAGAAAGGATCCCAATGACCAGTAGAAGATAAAAGATACCCAAGAAGCAGAAGAGTTCCTAGAAACAACAGCTTGCATCTCTATTTCATATTTATTAATACTAACTTAACTGTTGAGTTTCTGTATTCTGGGTTTTTAAAGTAAAACACTGATGAACTTTCTCTTTTGAGTTGTCTCAATTGCACAATTACAAAGCTGGCCCTAAAGAAATTGTAATTTCTTCTGAGATTGGATGAATGAAATAAGTAGGCTAATATAAGTAGATAAGCATACTTATTTTGAAATCAATAATAATTAAAGCTCTTACAAATAAAATTAATTCATTGCTCATTCTAATTTGCTGTTGTTTACACAGCAGAAGATGCAGGTAGAAATCAGCTGAGGTACCACCACCATAAGAGATGTTCTAATGAAGGTTTGGAAAAGATACGTCAGTAAACCTAAAATTAGAACTCAGCTGGAAATATATTTGCCTTAAGTATCAAACAGCAGTTCCATGAGTGGTATATTAAAAGTAAAGCTAACGTCCTTAATCAGAGCATGCAAAGAATGAGCTGGACCTGTTATATATGTCCTAAGTCACCAGACAGAGAAACTATGCTATTTCCCAAGAAGAGAAGAACTGGAAGAATATTTATCTTCACATTCAGGCAAGGAAGTATTCGTAAAGAGAGCACTCATGCAAATGTAATTCATTATTTTTAAATTAAACCTAATACAGATATATTGTCTTACAAAAAAAGAGTTAATATTAATCCATGTATGAATACAACTGATCTAACAATACTTTGCCATTAAAAGAAAGTTATCACAAAAACTATTTCTATGTGAAACCTGTTCTAATGCAAATTGTATAAACTTCTGCTGTTCAAAACAACCTCAGATCAGAAAGACACAGCAAAAACAGCCTGAGAATGCACTCTGTAAGCCTTTGCCTAAAGAGGATTTTAGAATTGAACATTTTGGTATCTCAGTTGGCTACTGGCACTAACACTGATAGAAAAATAAGTATCAAACAGTGGAGATAGTATATTATCCTTTTAGGAGAGTCTATGCATTTGAAACATTAGCTCCCTTTTTTGTCTTTTGTCCTCAGATTTTACAGTAGAAATTTTTAAGTGGAAAAAGGGAATTTCTTTTCTCACCAAAGTGGGTCACCAAAAGTTACAGTCTGCTCAGTTTTACTGCATACTACTGGCGGTGCAAACTTAAAAATACCAGAGATGTGAGGAAAGGTGGCAAGAAATGAACTTTAGATGCTTAAGATAGACTGGAGTGACAGCTGAATGTTACAGATGCCACCTTTGAGGGCTCTCATACAAATCAAGTAAAGGTATTACCCTGAACTGAGGCTAACGGCATGAGAATTACAAACAGCTGCACCACGAGTGTCATACTTCACTGAATTATGTCAGAAATCTGAGTATTATCTGAAATGCTTGATTGCTTTACCCCTGCTAGCAGAGTTAGGATACTGCTCCTCTTCATCTGTAAAGGTGGGGTTCCAAAGATCTTGTGTGGTGACTTCCAGAAGTGTTTCACGTTGTGAGTCCACAGCTGTTGGGACAATGGAGGATTCAGTGCTGACTGTGCCCTAAATCTACTGGCCATGTGTGCCATAAAGGTGATGGAAAATGGAAGTTCTTGCATAGCCTAGCTACAGTCTCTCTACTCTTCTTATCAAATCCCTTCACATCAAACCTGTTGTTCTTTTCTTTGCATTGGACAGATGCAAAGTTTCCCAAGAAAAATGGGAAAAACAATCAGCAGAAAAATAATGTATAGTAGAAGTAATGCAAAACCATTAGAGCAGTTGCAGACATTTAAACACATTTTAAGAATAATGCTGGACCTAAGGAATATGGCAGATGTCTCAATTCATGTAAAACATGCCTGCTAAGTACTCGAGAAGTACTCAAGAAGTACCATGTTACAATATCCACGACAGAAAAAAGTGATGATGAGAGCACCATGACAACCACTAAGTACCCAGCATTAGTCAAGACAGTTGTAACACGATTAAAAAGATAAAACAGAACTTCCACAAGAGTCTATGACCAGAAATTGAATATACTTCCACCCATGGAACATGCAGACACTGCTAGGCCATCAAAGGTATGGAATGCAGTATGCCTGTGGGACAAGTTACCAATGCAGAGTCTTAAAGATAAATAAACACCAGAACTATCCAAAGCATAGGAAGAAAAATAAAAAGTCCCAAAGCAAGATGAATTGCTAATTTTGCATTTTCTACTAAAAATGGAAAACACTGCTGAAAAAACGCAAATACTGCACTATCTTCAGAAAAAAAATGCTTATGAAGAGTGACTGCTGAATAAATAAGAGCACAGACAACAGACACATTAAGATGTATTTAAATAAAATTACAGAAATGGGTCAGATTAATATCTTTGCACAAATAAGAGCATTAGAGTATAGCCATTAAAAGCAATGTCTCTGCTAAAAAACCTCCCAGAACTGGGGCCATTCCCTGGTCATAAAGCCAAGTGTAAGACTGGGTACTTGGCTGACACACAACACTTAGCTTTGACCTTCATATGGGATGTTTTTCTGCTTTCCAGACAAAATTATTTCAGGTATGGATGGCTTTTGAATTAAAAAAGAGTTATCAGATGATCACTGTGGGATTATTCATATCAGGAAAATAAGACTACGTAACAACTGGATCATGCCTAGACATCTGAGGTCACAAAACAAATGAAATGATGTTAGAAGACTGCATGGGAAGAGTGTAGAAGGTAGCAAATATGAGACAGTTTTGTTGACACTTCCTATGAAAAAGGTACTTGGGTTTGGTGTTCCCAAACAGCACCTGAACATCTTCCACAAACAGGAAGTCTGCTATTGAATAGCTGTAGGTTATATATATCATGAACTGGAATTATTTTAATACTTTAAAAAAATTGATAAAATGAAAACTGAACTTTCTCTTCTTTGAAAAATCATGAGTAAATGCAAATAGTTGAATAAGCATAAAACTGACATGCTAATTTTAGTAGTAAAAGTAGAGATATTTTTTAAATCATATGGACTTCAGATAGTTTTCCAGTCACGAAAGAGGTATTTCTGAAGGGAACAACTGATGAGAAGGTCATGCAATTTCCACACAACGTATGTGCAGCAAGGGAGGTGGAACATCAAGTAGGACAAGAAAAAGAACAAAGAAACCATCCAAAGACAACA
>VZRO01003925.1:382298-474991 GCA_013397915.1 Daphoenositta chrysoptera | reverse complement strand
GCCGCGCGCTCGCCCTCGGTGTCGCAGTGCCACCTGCCGGCCGCGCGCCGCCCGCGCTTTTGTCCTCGGGCACGGCGCGGCACCGCGGGGACGGCGCGCCGCTCCTGGAAAGGCGGCACCGCGCCGCGCATCGCAACATGTCGCGACTCCAACAGCGCGGACTGCCCGTCTCACGGATCTAACGCGCAACTTCCACAGGCACACCGCTCCTGTTCACACGCCGTATGATGCCGCACACCCATTTTCCATTCTATTTAATACAAAAATTACAATGTCCGCCTCCAGGACATCCCTGTAGTCAGATTATATTCTAATACAGATGGATAGACACACATACAAATATATGTTAGTACAAATGAATAGATTAAATCCATTCATTTGGCATACACTGCATCTGTTGAGTACGAATAGTGAGTACTGCCAAAAAAAAAAAAATTACTCTTTTAATGACCTAATATACAGTCTAATACTAAAACATATACTGAATATATAATAAAACATATACTGGATATATACTAAATACATGTAAATCAATAGATATACTACTTACTAAGTACTATTTTAATAAATCTCAGTTTTTGTTAGAGGCTGCCTTGCCCACAAGAATGCACCAAGCATGAATTAAAACATAAATCTATTCATCTTAAATCCCAGATTACTTTTCTGTAACCACTTACAAAATTAGATTCTTTTAAAATGTTGATTATGAGTGAACGTATTTCAAATAATAGCAGAGCCTTTGAAATCTGCTCTGATTGAAAGAAGCATGTGCAAATCTACTGATACAAAGAAGGAAAGATTTTATTTTATTCGTTCCTCTGTTCTGTGAGAATAGGGAGCCCTACATTTCCCAAGTTGACCTAAAGAATTCCTGTCAATACCTGTGGCTGCCAAACATATGCACTATGATGCAATTTTTATAACAGGAAAGGTCCTCTACACGTTTTTTGCACACATAGTGCACTAGGTTCAGGATATACAGTCCTATGGAACAAACATGCTCTCTGGAGTGTTCTGTCAGCATGTGTAATTCTGGTCAGATGTTAACCTTGCTGAATATAACAAAATACATTGCTTTAAATACACACGCACACACACACACACACATGCACGCGCGCACACACACACGCACACACACTGGACTTACATTTTTATAGCTTATATATACACCAACTTTTTTGTGTCTTTGCTGCCAGTATGCACACAGATAAAAGAAAACATTAATGTGGATTAAGGTACTAAGAATTTATCAACATCAAACCACCAGTGTTTTGCCTTCTACCCTTCTGAACCGTAGTCAATAGATCTAAATATTTTACTGCACCCTGGCCAATTCATTGTTTGATGTTTAAAAACTCAAACAGAATCAAAGAAAATTTATTAAATTTCAGCCCCCAAATGAGATACTATTAGCTTTGAAAGTCAAGTTTAACTGCGATATTGATGATTCTCTTTTTTCTGTGACAAAATTCACAAGGGAAATCCTTATGTCAAAGTACAAAAGCAGATTGCTAATACTAGGGGGAAAAAAACAATGTATAAGCAATGTAGGTATAATATATACACAATACAGACAGTAGAAGTCCTTTTAACCCTATTAGTTTCAAACTCTCTATTTCAGTATTTGGGTCTGACATTCACTGAACAATAAAATATAAACCACATTTTTTAAATGGCTGCATTGTGGTAAACAAATGCCATTAATACCACTGCATCAGAAAAGTATGTATTAGCTTCTTAAAGGGTATGATTTTTGATATGAGGATTCACAATTAAAAAAACAAACCCAACATTTTTTTTTGTGTTTGTAAATACTTAGATTGTGGAGAGTACATCTCATTATCAGTATGCATACTGAGAAACTGAAAATTAAGGCAGACTTTTCCTTTGAAAAATACTCATGAGGGTTCAGGAAAAATTGTAAGAACAAAAGACTGGGTGTATACTGTACAAATATCACTATATTGTTTCACTAGAAGTGAAAACATTCCAAGTTGCCTACCTATGCAAGGACTGGAAAGCTATAATGGCCATGCCTGCATGCAATCATGTTGGAGAGACCAGATCTGTATGAAATCTTAGTAAACAACTAACGTAATAACTTCTGTCTATTGGCTTTTTGAGATCCAGAAACAAAATGACAGGAGTTGGGAAACTGTATTTATTTCCTCATTCTCTAATGAAGTAAAAACAATACGCACATACAAACTTACATTACAAACCACGAGGCAAAGATAAAATGGGTAATTTCAAAGGGGTTTTTTCTGGAAGCTCAACAGGCAGGAGAACCATCCTATGCAGTTAAGCTTTAAAATGCAATTTTCAGAGCTTTTTTTTATTTAATGAGAATTTTTTCTCCATATGAAATCTAAAGCAAGACCATTTAGTATGAAAGGTCTCCCTAGGCTGGAGAGCTTAATGTTAAAATCTAAAACACCTAATCAGCTAATCAGGCTTATTGCAATGATTAAAAATGTCTAAAACCAGTTTCACTTCCCTGTACTCTAAAATTAATATAGAGAAAATTTCTCTAAATTTCTATTTATCCAATGCTAGTGAAGGTTTTGGCCATTTCTGATTTTGGTAAACATAATTTTAGTTGAGACTGTGAAAAGTTGCAGGAGTGATTTTACACAGAATATAGTTAAGTACTGTGACAGCATGCTTCTAAATATGATCATTAGATTTTTCAGTTTAGACATATATAAATAGTGCCTGAAAACAGGCAAAATCACAAAGGGATCCACACAACTCTACTACAATACTCATAGCATTTTAGAATAAGGGAGAAGAGTGACTTATGACAGTGTTTAACTTTTTAATTAATTAAGAGAGCAACAAAGAAGACAACACTATAGCCACTCAATTTAAAATCAATAAAGTACTCATTAATTCAGATCAAAGCTGAAACTGAATAATAAACTGAAGTTACATTATTGACCGAACCAAGGTGTAGAATTTGATGAGCTAATTCTACATGTCCAAAAATGAACTTTGAAATTTTCTGCTGCTCAAGATAACAATAGTTTTGTCTACAATCCACTGTGGTGCTCACTTCTGTTTTTCTATGCACAGTTTGATGTGGTGTGTCCAGTTATGCCAATAGAGACATGGTGCTAAATGCTAGCAAGTTGTACATGGATGTGCTCAGCCTTTCCTAATGTCTTTTCCCAGTTGCTATCTGACTGGTACAACAAACCTGAGATTTTAGCTTCTATTTTGTTCCTAATTCAATGCTTTCTTATGGTGAAAAGAAAATAAAATTATTTATGGATATAAACTTCACAATGTAAGCTATATATGAGAACATTTTGTAAGTTAAAAGTTCACCAACTCTACATAAAAAAAAAAAACAACAACTTAGTTTTGGGCTTATTTTACTTTCATTTCCTACTACTTTTTTAATAGCATATCATCTGCAATTTAAAGAGCATAACAAGACCTAAAATGATTTGGTGACAAGTAAATGGAAAACAGTGATTTAACCTGTTTTCTTCGAGATGACCATATTGCTGATTTAACAGAAGCTGCAAATACAGAAATCATTCTAAAAAAGTACAAAAATGGTTTCTACCACACTGCTATGTGTTCTGCATGTGACATGTAATAGGCAAAAATGAGTTTACAACTTTTTGAAGTAGGAGAAAGCAGTTTGAATGCAAACCACATCTTAGTCTTAACCACAGTCTTGCAAGTCTGTGGCTGATTCAGCCACACAGTGTCCGTATCTCCAGGGCAGCATGCAGGGTGGGGGCCATACCACACAAGTTAAGCACACACACATCTGCCAGACACGGTCCTTTGCCATGGGAAGCATTTTAACAGAAGTAAGTTACATAGTAACTGATTTGAATGGGCCAGTCTTTGCTATGGTGTTATACAAATGATCACAGAACTAAGAAGAATAATAAAAAATCATATATACATTTTTGGTTAGAATTAAACCTTTATGAACACTTCCTATTTTTTTCATGTTTAGTATGAACTGTTAATGTTTTCTTACTCTATATTAAAAATACAAGTGAATATACAGGAAGGAAGTTGCACCAACAATAACAATGAATAGTCTTGATAACAGAAGTTCTTCCATTAAGTTGCCATGATACATTCATATGCTGTAGGCTCCCTAGAAAACAGTGATCAACCTAAGTGTTATCCATCTAAGGGGATACAGACCCCAAATTATTTGCTGCAGGATTTGGCACAAGTAATAACCAAAGAAATACATCCCACAGCCCCCTGTCAGATCAAACTGTCAATCTGTTAATATTGGTTGCTCTTAACACCAGTCTGAGTCTGCTCTGAAAGTAAGGCAATTACTACAAAAAGTGTATATTCATCTTATTGAATGAGGGCCTATATAGTTTCAGATACAATATTTTCCATCAGGATCCTGTTTCAGTGATCAAGGATCACTCCAGAAGAAACTGCATGTGACAAGACTGCGTATCTTAAACTGAAGGCACTTTAAATCAAACACCTAAAAACTGGAAAACTGTAGCCACAATTAGAGAGAAATGAGGTGAGGAATGATATTTGGAACAAAATTAGTCAATTGAACTGCAAAAACACCCCATCAAACTTTTTTATTTTCCCCGAGAAGGATAAAAGCCAAACTACACCAAATAGAATGTATTTTGCGTAGGCAAGTGTGTTTTATAGGAGGGAAAGGGAAAAGAGATACATGGTACAGTTGAATGGATACTTGTTACATGGCCATCATAGTTAGGTTTCAGTAGCCACTAAAAGCTATCAGATAATTGCACACTCATTCATCAAAAGAAGAAATACATCCTCAAATCCAAGGGTCTGACTTCAGTTGATAGTGGAGGTTTAAATAGCATTTTGACATACCTTGCTGTAGGTAGCCATACATTATTGCAATTAGCTATACTGAATATTTACCTCAATAGAATAACTACTGAAAATTTCTGTATTAGCATACAGAGTCAGTGACTATCCTTTCTGATTACTGCCATACAAATCTGTATTTAATTACAAAACAAGTCATTTCACAGGTGGTTTCTAAGAGAACATTAATTACTGCATAACAGTATTTGTGTAAGGAGACATATCTCATAAAACTGATGTTTTGGGTGTGCTTGGCTTTTTTTTTTTTTTTTTTGCTTTTTTATTTTTCTCCTTCAAGACTAGTCAAGATTATGGAAATTAATTTTCAGAGCAGAGTACCATCCCAGACTTACCTCTAAGATTAATTCAGGCTTTCTCATATTACTACATACACACACTACATGGTCTGTTGAGTAAGATATTCATTTGATCCAGAATTGTTTTTTTGCAAATGTTGACCACGGCACCTAAGCTTCTCTGTAGCTGCAAGATGTGCACTCTAATACATCCCCTATGAAAAGATTTCAGTGACCTTGGGCTGAAAACGAACCTATGTCTGGAGAAAATAACAGTTAATGTATTCAATAATTCCACAATTCTCCAAACAAGGATTTCTCCTTACTGAAGGCAAACTATACACAAGTATTCAGCCTTTAAAAAAAAAAAAAAGGCAAGAAAAACCCCAACTCCACCAATGAAAACAAAACAAAACAAAAAAACCCCAAAAATAAAAACAAAAAACGACCCTAAAACCAACAAAGAAAACCAAAAGACAAAGACAAATGCATCCTGAAATTAGTTATTTTGATATGTCAAAACTGAAAACAGTTAAACACATGGATATGACATTCGGCAATGTCTTATCTTTACTTTGTGAAGGTTTTTAAATCCCTCTTGAGCTGGAGTACCATTTTTAGCTTGGCTAGGTCAGAATGACACTGAACAATATGAGTGATGACACACTAGACAGCTATATGGACAGAGTTGTCATCAGCAAGCCAGCTGTGCTAACACCTGTATGTCCTGCACAACTGATCTTTAGGAACACGGATCAAGAAAGTCAGATTACTAGGAGGGGAAACAAAAGTCATTCATCAAACACTGAAATTAAGAAGCACTCATTTGAGATGAAGGAGGAGAAAAAGTAATATTTTTACTGCATCTTTTTCTTACCACAGAAAAATAATAGCTGGTTTCCTAGTATAAACTTCTTACAGGAATTATTTAGAATTTCAGCAATCTAATTGGGTTTTCTTTGTGATTATTTTGCATGTACACATACCCACTGTTTCAATAGGCTTGTTATAGGGCCAGTTGAGAACAACCTAGGACCACAGTGATGCACAGACTTTGAGCACACACACAAGCAGGCTTCACCCTTAATATTAAAGTGTCTAACACACAGAAAAACCACCTTGGGAGTTTCATTAGGCTAGGCAAAAAAAATTAAGTTGAGATCTCTAAAACAAGGGTTTTTAAATTATTATTGAGATAACTAAATACTATGATGGACTATAGATCCCAGTAAACTGAGAGAAGTGTGGCTAAACAGTATACCTAAATGTGTCAGGTCATATTTACTGGAGTCTGACTGAGGCAGCTAACTTAAGACTCATAACTGCTCTCTTCTTCCAGGACCTGATCAATTTGTGGTCTCCTTGCTGCAACTAACAATTATTGCCACTTACACTGAGTGTTTTTACTGATGTAGTCACTTGTATATGGACTTAAACCTATTGTAAATTAATTCCTTGCAGACCATAAAACTGTCATCATAAGGAAATGCATTTGATTGCTATGGACCACATCAGAAATAACAGTCTACTGCTACAACCTTACTAATTCTCACATATTCAATGGCCTCATCCCATGTCCAACTGCTTTGTGCTGTATTACAAAAACCCGAACCATTAAATTAGATAAAGAAAGGTAATTCTGTCTTTATATTTTTTACAAATACATAATAGGATGGATAATACAGTGTTCAGATTTTTTTCAACTGATAGAACCATGGGACCCAGATTTCATAGTTTAGGGGCATTTCAGAGGAGATAACAGGGGTGGCAGTGAGGCAATGAAACTCAACAGTGGAAGGATTTCAAGGCATGGCTGCTGACTAGTCTGCATGGAAGTTGTTCTGCTAGGTAGCATATGAACCTTTCAATCAGCAGAAATGAAGTGCACTGCAGAAGTGGACGAAGAGAAATTTTTCTGACCACGTGCCAGAAGGAAAGGAGCACACTGGATAGCTGCTTTGATCCCTGACCTGTCCCAAAGTATCAGAATGAGCAGGTTGCTAACTGGTATTGGGAAAAACGGTGCCTACTTTTATTTTATTAACCTGCTAAAACAGCCAAATCCTAAGCAGCCAGGACAGGCTGAAAACTATGATAGACTAAGTTTGTCAAGATTTTAATAGGTAAGAGTACAAGGAGAAACAAACAATTTTCTGACGCTGTGAAGCCTGGCTCACTGAAATGACTTTGCATGGTGGTGTGTAAGAGAGGCTAAACATAGAGAATGGGGATTTAGGCAGGCTGAAATGGAGGCAGCTACAGCACTGTACCAAATGTGGCCTCTGTGATGCCAGATGAGTGCAGGACAAAGTTGGTTCCAGATACCTCTGGTTCCAGACCCATCACAGGTCACAGCTAAGCCTCACAGCCCTGCTGGTCGCCCCTCTGTGAAAATGAATTTAAGAATGGGCAAAACCCACCATACAGGGAGAGAAGTAAGGAAGAAAGAGACAGAACATCAAAGTCAGAGAAGAAGTGGGGAAGAAATGCTTGAGGCACTGGATTAGGTATTCCCCTGTAGCCCAGAGAGAGGACTATGTTGGAGCACATGTCCACACCATATTCCATGAAGGATCCCATGCCAGAGCAGGTGGAGGAAGGAATTCCTGAAGGAATTGAAGTCCACTGAGAGTCCACGCTGAAGCAGATGTTCTTGAAGGATGGCAGCCCACATTTCTATCATCACCACAGTGATGCAGGGAAACAGCATGAGGAGATAGCAGCAGCAGAGAGGAGTTGCTGTGGATTGACTGCAAGCTCCTGTGCCTCACAGCATGAGCAGAGGAGTCACAAGTGAAGCTAAGATTAAAAGGCAGTTTCTAACTCTCCAAATCGACTTCAAAAAAGAAATTAAAATAATTTCCTCAAGTCAACTGTTTTACCTGTGATAATAACTACTATGCAATGTCTCTATCTACATCTCAACACATGAATTTTCTCGTCCTGTTTTGTCCTCCTGTCCTGTTGAGGGGAGTGAGAGAGCATCTGGGTGGGCATCTGGCTGCTGGCCAAGGCTACCCACTACAAGCACTCAAACATCTTCCTCTGATGGGATTACAGGATCACAGAATCACGGAATATTCTGAGTTGGAAGGGACCCACAAAGATCAAGTCCACTCTTAAATGAATGGCCCATACGGGGACTGAACCCACAACCTTTGCATTATTACCATAACTAATAGATGATTAACTACACATGTTAAAGAATCTAGTTATAGAAAATGAATAGATCTAATGTCTCTTACACTGTTTATACAACCAGAATATTAAGAAGTAAAGAAGAAACTAATAATGGAATACAGTTTATCAGCAAGTAAGTTATTTGTAGTTATAACAAAAATATGCTCAACATTTTGAGGGGAAAGTGTTTCAAGAAATAACTTATTTTTCATACATTAAAAAAAGGATTGCCCATGGGTTTTAAAATAAGACATGTTCTTAAATGATTTTTCTTTTTATAAGAAGACTTTTTAAGAAAACTCTTTATGTTTGAACTTCAAGTAGATGGAATTTCCTTTCAGAACTCTTTCAGTAAAATTTTATTTTTTTCTATTGCTATCATTTTGCTATTACCTTTTGGTCATCTTCAGTATTTTGAGAATAAAACTGAACCAAACCATAATCCTCTTGAGGGCTCTGTTTGCCCTTGGTGATATTCTGGTTTGATTTTTTTAATTTGTTAAAACATCCATTTTGCATTTAGGTATTTATCCATAATATTTAGATGGTATAATATGAAGAAAGATCTCTTATTTTATCAGGAACTTTAGTGGAAAAACTTCAGCTCCAGGAGCAGGATAAAGATCGCCAATGTGACAAGACCCAGGATAAGACAAAAAATAACCTTCAACAGAACATCTTGTAATTTATGAAGGACACAGAAGTAGTTGCTAAAAATATTTTCACTCTTAGCATATCCAGTGCTCATGTTCTTCAACAGTTATGCTTCATAAATATTCATGAGGATTAAAAAGGTAGCTCTGCAATGGTCTTGAAAGAATCATTCTGGGCACAAGCATGCCCAGGCACTTTTTGGCAAAGTCAAATGTACGATGCTAGATGTTCCATCCAGTCACAGTGTGGGGCAGCAAGTGGTGTAAATGCTCCCTGATCTAGTGGTATATTAGAAGCATGCACAGAGATTGTTTCCCTCGGCTCTGATTTCTTTTACTTTGTTTGCTGAACATTAGAGCCCCTTATACTCAAAGGCAGATGATCTAGTACCTACATTGCTGACTTCTGGAATTCTTGTAGGGATAGAGTGCAGAGAGGAATGAGGCCACTTTAATGGACCAGAGTATACTGTCTTATCCTGAGTCTAACAAAGATTACTAAGGATGTCTGTAAAATCCCTCTGAAATCTACAGGTAAAAATTTAGCCTTATGCATTAATAATACAAATCTTGGAGTGATGCAGTGGAATTTTGTGGATATTTGCTCATGAATACATCAACACAGAAATATCAGAACCTTCAATTTCAAACTCCCACAGGTATAACTGCAGCTAATAGTAGTACTTGTCCAACTTCAGATGATTCTGAACTTTACCCATTTTCTTTTCATTTCTTTTCTTAAAACAAAAGCAATTCCTAGAATTTCTAGTGGAGTAAGACAGGCTTATGTTTCCTTTACTAGTACTTAATCCACTTCTTCATGTTCTGATTGTTCACTGTGTGAGAAACCCTTTAAGAATAACAGTGTAAACTTTATAGTTTACACATAAGCCATGTTCACTAATGCTAGGTAATTAGTTACCATTATGATGTAGGGTTTACATTTCAGATACTTCACAAACAAAATCAATAATTTCCCTTTGTTCTTCTAGGAGAAATTTTACATCAAATTATGAATGATTTACAATCAATTTTTTCAGTTCCTGCTGAAAGGAGCATCCCGACATTTCTTCTATTTTCCTCATTCTTTAGGTTGACAAACCAGAAAGGATAAATTATTTTTCTACTCACTAATGTGCTGTGTGGGCCTAAAAACTATGTATACCAAGAATTAAGAAACACTATGGTAACTAAAATTTTCAAAAAACAGATGGCTGTTTCTCAATCAATTCACTGCATCAGGTTAATCAGTACTAAGCATGGGACCTTCTCTATAGCCTTTCCCCAAACACTTCAATCCTTGTGCATGTAATGGCATTGCTTTCAAAACCAAAATGTAACCTTGCAATCCAGAGCAACAAATTCTGAATGTCAAGGACATTACATGTACCTCTTAATGCAAAAACAGAACACTTTCTGCATGACACGAATTTTTAAGCTTAAAAGAAGCCGGTATGAAAAAGATGGGGACAAAAAGCAAGACAGTCTTTACCAGCACAGTTTGCTGCAGCTAAAACACACAGTTTTAGGTTCAGTCACTTTCTTGAACATTAAAGGAAAGAAAGACTTGAAAAAAGTATCTAAAAATTAAATTAGTTTTGGTGAACACAGAAACTAAAATGAAGAATAGATTCCCATGTTGCTGTGAATTCAAGATGTGATAAGGGAAATTAACACTCCAAGGTAATAAAAACACTTATTTTGCTCTGTGTTGCTCTATACTAAAAACAGTTATACAACAATCAACAACTAGAGCTACAGTTAAAAACAGTCCCTTCACCTAAATAATTAATATATAAAGCTTTGTTGGACTTTCAAGTGATGCTATACCAGGACAAAATAATGCAAGTCAAAGAGACTACTTAAGATTATTACTCAACTTAAAAAATGTCCTAAAAAAATATCATTAAAGTTTCTGACTGCAGGTTACACTTACTGTCTTTTCCTTATTTTTTTATCATGTATCAAAGACTAAAGTAGCATGCACAAAGCCATATGTTTTATGGCCACCATGTATGTGACATCACCAAATGACCTCTGACTTACACAGCACAGACTTGACTCCACAGAAATTGTCAGCTGTTTGGATGTTCAATAGTCTTCACTCGGTGAAGACCAGTGCTCTCAGTGATTAAGGGATGGAAAGTGGATTTTGTAGTAAGTTTTATATTAAAAAAGACAAGTTTGTGTACTATAAAATTGTATTTTATTTCACTAAAAATTAATAGTTTTTTAGGATAAAAGAAGCTGAAAGTGGAAACAAACTCTAAGGAAAGGAAGCCACTTCAGAATTTCTACTCCTCTCCTTCCCTGAGCAAAAGCAGTGGTAAAACTTTGATATGTCTAGAAATACAAATCAGAGGAATAATTTAAAATTCTTACCTTACGAAGAGTGTCTTCCACAGCTTTCATATGACTAATGATCAATTCTTTGTCTCTATTACAAAAGAAAAAAAAGAGGTAGATCCCAGAGCTGAAACTCAACTGATATAGAAATTCATTTTCTGCTATTTTTAAACTATCATGTATTTTCAAATAATTGTTGATAACTCAAAGTATTATGTTTTTGTCTCTCCTTTTAATATCCCCAATGCAAACCTTAAAAAATAGTTCTTGTACAACTATATGGCATGTGTCTGTAGGAAATTTGCTTTTGTTGTGTACTACCAATTAAACTAGCTGTAATTATGGGCATATTAATGAACAATTATTGTGTTCTTGGAGAGTTTTAGATATAAAGGGCATGTTGAATGGAGTCTCCTAGCAGGAAGAGAATACATTCTCATACATTTCCAAAAGAAGTCCAGCCAAGGATCCTATCCTTACAATAGGGAGGTTTGGAGAATGAAACAATTCTCTAATGCCCTTTCGTAGGTTAGGGCTTCAGTAAGAAAGAGAGCTTTCATTAGCTATGCTGTCACGAAAAACCTCGGCCTCAACTCATGATTGACAGAAATAGAATTGAAGTTGCATAATACCCTATGACTAAGGAGAAAGGACAACATGACCAACAAAACACCACAGAAGTCAAATGGAATCCATGCCAGAAACGCTAATACACCTTAATATTCCAGGACTGTCTTTTATTTTGCCAGCTCTGAGTATATTTGGTTTGAGCTTTTACAATGCCTAAACCAGAATTCATAGAATCAGTATGATTTAGGTTGGAATACACCCTTAAGATCACTGAGTCCCACTGTTATCTCAGCAGTGCCAAGCCCACCATCAAACTGTGTCCCCAAGGGTCACATCTACACATCTTTTAAATACCTCCAGACTCCACAACTTCCCTGGGCAGCCTGTTCCAATGCTTGACAACCCTTTCAGGGAAGAATTTTTTCCTAATATCCAGTATAAACCTCTCTTGGCACAACCTGAGGCCATTTCCTCTTGTCCTATCACTTGTTACTTGGGAGAACAGACCAAGCCCCACTTCAGTAGAACTTCCTTTCAGGTAGCTGTAGAGGGCAATAAGGTCTTCCCTCAGCCTCTTTTTCGCCAGTTAAAATCACAGCATTCTTCCCCATGGAATGACTGCTGCTTTCTCATTTCTTGATTCATATTATCTTAACAGAAAATACAGGAAGGTGGCCAGAAGAGTAGAACTGGCTTTTATACTCCTAATAAAGCCACACACACTTCTGTTTTTTCAGGATTCTGCCTTTCTTTGGACTATATTGACAGGGTGCTTGGTTGCTGACTGGGGTTAAACCACAACACAGAGAAATTACCAAAACGCTACTGAATTTTTGTCAGGTTCACTGTTTCAGACACTTTTATTAATATTGCTTCTTACTCAGGAGGAAAGTGGAAAGAACTGCTGGGCACCACTAAAAGAAAATCCAGACAGCCATTCTCAGAACAAGCTAGACATCTTCCTGTCTTTTAAAGCTCTACAAAAATTTAGGAAAGAAATTGAAAGACACCCAAGCATTGCTTAGAATCACCTAGGTCATGGAACAGATATTAAAATAAGATTTTCCAGATAAGACCAAAGTCTATTTACTTACTTTGCTTACATGTTCCAAAGGAAAAAAAAGACACTTGCACTTGTTATGAAGAGTTGGTAGAACAATGACTGGTTTGGGAATTTTCACAATAGAAAAACCTTTTCTAAGTATAAGAATGGCCATAGGGAATGATCCTTACTGGAGTGCATAATACAGGTTGGGGCAGGGTAAAAAGGGGAAGGTTTTTGAGAACAAATCCTTCTTCGGGTCATAATCTGCTTTGATACACTTATACCAAATAATATTTGTCATTTTAATAAGCTTGTTAAATATATCACTGATAACTATATTAATTACATTATTTTGCTGGTGCATAAACCCCTTTAAGCTTCTAAGCTATTGTTCTTCAGAGGTCAAATGTACCGCAGGTATAATGAGAAATTTTAATTTTAAATTGAACTTCTTTAAAATATTGGCCATGAACCAATAATATTCAAAGTGCGTACTACTGTAACAGAAATAGATAACAAAGTCTGAAAGGATTTATAATTTATCTGACTATATAACTCTAAGAGGTTAGTAATAATCTCATTCAAGTCAATGGAACAGCTTTTGACTACCAATATTTTCAAAAATGGTCCCTGAACATTTCCTTCCACTCTTCAAGTTATAGTATAAAAAGGCACGGGGTTTACATCTAAATCCAAAACTCTCTGAAATCAGCAGAAATACCTGTACTATTCCACAGGTAAGACTAGGTCCAAAATGGGTTTCAGCCCCTTTAGAACAAGCAATCATTTTTTAAATAAACAGAATGTGAAGGATCTACCAAAGAGATGTTGTCAAATCAGTAAGATAATTGGCAGACAAAATGCTTATGCTATTTCAGGACCAAGATTTTGTAGCACTATTACGGGATAACTACAGAAACGTAATGTAGTATTTGAACTAACAGTTTTCTTTTTCCAAGACTATCACTGAATTTCAAAGAGAGCCAGATGTACTTTTGTTTTCTAGCATTACATTAGCCAAGGCTAAAGCCCTGTGCATGAAAGTAAGAATTGATCTTTTGTCTGTTTTAAGTGATCTCCCCGAGGTCCCGGCGCTCACTTTGCTGCCGTGCGGAGGGCACTCTCTGCGTGGCGGATGCTCCCGCGCAGCCGACGCTTGTCCTGCTCCAGCTGGGTAAGAAGTCTATTCTGCTGACGCAGAAATCGATCTCTTCTTCTCAGCTCCATCGTTGCCTCGGAGAGACTCTGCAAGCAGACAGAAAGCAGAGTTACTTGTCAGCCCAAATAATTAACTTCAGTTTATGCCATAGGCTATTAAACAAGGTGGAAAACAGACTGACTGTGAAGTACATTTGGACCACTGCATACTAAGGTTTTATGAATTCTCTAGCAAAAACATTACTGACTCAGAATTCCCCAGTTTTTAGTATACTGACTGTGTACAACTATATTTATAAAATAAAATTATTTTTGGATCAAGCAGGGACATATACTATGCTACAAGTACATATTTACAAATACCAGATCTAAACATGAAGGGAATAATCAAGAGTACAGCTTTAAAGAACACAGAATATTGTCAAAACTTAATTTAAAATAAACATTAAAGAAAGGAATTCACAAAGAAAGGGAATAAACAAAGAAGGATTTATTTAAATATTCTGCACTGTTCAGAAATTTCAGTAAAATAAATAATCTCATGTGCTCTGTTAGTGCATCAAGTACAATTTTGCTGCACTCCCTGCTAAGAATAGATCACTATTTTATGGTGCTTTCACTATTATAACTTTAGTTTTCCAATATGCAAAATAGTATGTGTATTTTTTAAACATTTCTCTCTGGCTTAGAATTAGCACAATGTGCTTTAATCAATTCAGATTAATCCAGCAGATGAAAAATAGCACATAGGACTAATTAATACAGAACCTGGCTGGTTGCTTCTCCTTTCTGCTGGGATAAATCTATACATTTATAGACTGGAGTATTAAGAATTTGATTTCATAATTTGTTAAATGTTACATTTTACTTACAGCCATTAATTGCCTTTTAGAAAGAAATTGTAATAGGTGATTATAAACAAATAACATATTTGCTGATATATTCTAAAACAATACACAGTTGCAAGACTGAGCTCTTGCACACCTTTTTTTCAAAATTTATGGGTATGTTTTCTGCTTAAATTCTAAGAATGCTCTGCATAATTTGTACTCAGGAGTACTTCTCCTGGACTGTGGAACATGGAACTATGCTATGGATGAGTATGAAGAACAGTATTTACAAAATGCTGGTAAAAATTTGGAGGGCACTGAAAACTAAACTAACCCGAAGAAATTTCAAACCCATTTAAGGGTCAGAGGCTCTTCAAAAAGTAGTACAATAGAGAAAATTTCTATAAAATACCAATGTACAGCATAGGACTGCATAGTCCTGCAAAAAAACCCTGTAATCTGTGGACTGGCATAAGTTTTCTTCTGACATTCCTAAAGAGAAACGGCAACCAGTTACTTCAATGGTAGTGTATTTCGAAGGTAAAGCAACACTACTTGAACTCTTGTTCAGGAATTCACAAAATCTAGGATGAAATTATTCACAACTGTAATAAAAAAAAAAAAATTGAAGTTTATTTAAGAAACTCTAAACCCAGAAATGTTAATATTGTTCTTGCTCAAATGACTGCAGGTTGAATAACTCTATTTTGACTCTTACGTCATTATTTTCAATAAACAATTGATGTATTTCCCCTAAGAAAAGATAAACATACAGATATCATTCATCCACTGAACAAAGATACTCAAAACAAGAAGTCTTGCTTTCAAAAATTCTACCCTAAAGCCACTGGCATCTATCAAAGCTCTGTCTGAACAGATGAATCTGTGAATTACCAGATTTTCAGAAATTTTATTTCCAAGAACCCAAATGTGGATTAGCATGGATAAAGGGATCCACGTCTAATTCAAAAACAAAGAGCATTATCTTCTTCCAATAATTGTGTTTACTGTTTGCTTTCAACATTGAGGAAAGAGTTCTGAAAACCAAGTCAAGTCACACCCCCTGCCCATATTCCCACCTTTGACAAACAGACTATATTTGAACACAGAACAAGGTCTCTGTTATCAATGTTTTGTCCAACCCAGTTTCCCACTTGCTTGAAAAACCTCATTTTAAGTAGTTTCTGCTAGTATTTTGATGCAAGGAGCTTTTGATGTAGATGCTGTTGAACCAATTTTGGCCCCAAGATCCTAGCAGTCTAAACGAGTAGAGAAAGACAGGATAATAGGAACATTATGCATATTTATTTAATTTTTCTTATAGCTATCCTTCTGCAGGGGTTGAAGAGTTGTCTGCTCCCACATAAAGCTTTCATTGCTGACCACAAACAGTGAAAAGGCCCACTAGCCAAAATCTTCTGAGAGCTGCTAACTAATCTAGGTTACTCATTGCAAGGACATGCCTATTAATGAGGCAATAGCAGGACCTAACTTTTTTATGGGGCATGGCCAGCAATCCACAATAGCTGGTGATGAAGCAATACAGAAATGGTTAAATCAAGTATCTCACTGAAGAGCTGCTCTATTATATTCAAAAAGAACCCCATTATTTACAGAAATTTCCAAAGGATTCAGACTTTATCTAGTAGTAATATTGCAATATCTAAGCAAAATGGAAACTGATTTTAGCACTCCAAAAGCTGTTTAGGCAATTACTTAAAGCTTCTTGTGGGTTAAAGTCAAGCCTTGGAAATGTTCAAATACAGTGTAGTGTATTATAAAATAATGGCTGGTAAGCCTCTTTTTTTGCTTCTTCAGATTGATCTAATTAAAACCCTTGATAAACTTTATGGACTCTAATATTTCCAGCTGAGTGACTGAAACCAAGAGGGTGTGCCTCAAGGCAGCAAGGCAACAATGATAAGCAGCAGGTTAGCCACTAATTTCTCAGCTAGGGTAGATTGTGAAAGTGTGATGTTCTGATATCCAAGAAAGTGTTCAGGAGAGAATAGGATAAATCAAGTTTAATAACTCTGCTCCTAATTGTTCCCTCAATGCTCCACTCTAATTACTTGGAGAACTCTCCTGACTGTCACCTGATATTAAGTTGTTGGAGGCTGAGTGTGGAGCAGTGAGATAATCAATAAACATTTAGTGGGGAGAAGAATGAAGATCCCGTTAAGCAGTGGGAACCTGCAGCACCCAAAGCCCTTCTGCTCATGAGAAAACCTATGGGAGAGCCATAGTGATTGCAAAGCAATAATCCAAAGCACTGGTTTTAGGCTTTGAGGCCTTTAGGCAACAGTACATTTGAGAAAAAAAGGTTAACACGGTCACCCTAATTACAGCCCATTTTCACATTCTTCATATATAAGCAAAGACAAGCCAATTAGGTAGAAAGGAAGATAAGGGAAGTTTTATTTGTATACTAATTAAACCCCTGATGAAATTAAAGGAAAAACATACAGCTCTGTAATTGTGTCTGAGAAAGGTCACTTCAGGTTCAGTTATCAGAAAAGCACAGCCTTGAGATATTTCACTTAATCCACAATATAGCCCTTATTTTGCCCCCCAGGTCTTAGTATTTACAAAAATAAGAAAATTTCAAAACCTGATAATGCATTTATCTTGAAATGTTTTCTGTGGACAATTACAACTGTTAGAAAGTTGAGGCTAACTATGATAAGAAGAATGAAGGTTTTAAAAACCTAGTATGTTTGCACATAGTTCTGTGAAGATGCTGAGCTTTCACTTTCAAGTACAAGTGGATCTGAACCAACTTAGAAGCTAAACTCCAATTTATTAACATTCTGTAAAATGCCAGTTATCTGTCTTTCTCAGGTTTTTAGGCATTTGGCTGCTAATTGAGACATCACTGTGCTCCTTCCTCTCCAGTCCACCAAAATCTCATAGATCAGTTGAGTTTTCATCAGAATCCTTAGAAGGAGTTTCCTTTAGAGACATTTAGATTTAGACTTTTTTTCCCTCACAAATTAAGCATGAAAAAACATTTGTTGGAGAGAACAGCAAGCAACTGATAGCACTGAAGAAAAATCTCAGTGGCTGTCTCTTGTTTTGCTCCTTCCATCAGCTTCCTTTAACAAGTTTAGGTTTTGCAGTGAGGAATCTTTTTATTCAAAACCCATTACAAAAAGAAATCAAAGTTTAATATTGTCATTCTTTATGCATAAAAAGGCACTCTATTCAAAAGATAACAGATGGACAATCACTCCAGATGAACAATGACAGTCATACAGTTTAAATTCATGCAAAGCATGTGTGACACATTTATACTGAGACTGTATTTTCTAAGATCAACTAAAGCTACATCAAACTGCTTAGTAAATTAGATTTAAATTACACAGACACAACACAGTAGTACAAAATATGCAAATACAGTATGTGTATAATGAACTAATTTGTGAAACTGAAGATTTTCTCTTTCAGATGAAGTTTTCTATGTGTATTCTCTATTTAGATGCAAAATATTACTTAAAAATACATTCTGAAAGCTGTCTTACACACACAACTAATAAAATTTCACAATGAAAAAAAGTATAGAAAGTTTAGCCAGCAGCCATTCCTTCACCAGTTTAAACACATTTCCCATTATCCTTGTTGGCAAACCTAACAATCTCTGAGTGCCCTTCAGAAGTCTGCAAGTAACCTAGAGAAGTCTGCAATTTCAAATGGTTCAAATCCAAAAGTTACAACGAGCTACATTAATATTTAATGTTTACCATATTTTTAGTGTGCACCACTGCACTGCAAACCAAATACATCAGCTCAGACTATAGAGCTGAAATTCCACACAATGTTTTTTGAAAAGCATCTTTATTTATCAAGAAGTAATAAAAATGAAGCTTCTTCTATCAAAAGAGGGGATTAAAAATCTTAGGGAAAAAAGTTCTACAACAAAAAAAAGAATTCATAACTGAGACTTCTCATCAATACTTAAAAAAACTCAAATATATCTAGAAAGTACACTGAGACCTATGTCAAGAAATAAGATGGATTTACACTTCTCAAACAGAAACTATCAAGATAATGTATCTGGATTCACGGTATTGTTCACAACATCTGCAGTAGTGTCTTAAAACAGTTTGAAATGAACTCCATGCGGCTGATCTGCTCTTGCAAAGCAGAACTGAGGCTGACCACCGATGACTTCCCTTCAAAAACAAATGCTTTCCTATGTCCTTCAAATTTTGCTAGGAAAAGAAATTTGAGTGCTCAAAAAGACACTTGAATGAGCTGTATCTGCATTGCAGAAGAAAACAGTGATTTTTTCAACCTCTTTGCTACTGGACTTCCATCCTGACAACAGCAATCCTTTAATATCTGGCACTGAGAGAAAGCACATGCCTTATGACTCTTCTCTGAAGTATGGGATATAGCAGGGAAGCAGTTAAAAGTAGTGTACAGATCTCAGTGTAGCTAACAAGGTGCAAAATGCTCTTCATGTCTTTGTAAGTGCCTCGTGTAATGAGGTCACATACCATGGGTGGGTCTACCAAGCAAAACAAATACCAACCAGCACAATCATTTTAATAAATAACCAACAAAATACTGGTGAATAAAGAGATATTTGCAGACATATTTCCACATTTCTAACACAATGTCAAATACAATTCCTTGTGATTGTTTTATTTGGAAAACCCTCATAATATTGGAGTACAAACTATGGTTTAACCAAATCAGTATCAAAAATATCAAGTAAACATCTGAAGACAATTACGAGTTAAATGACAATACATGTAGCTCTAAAAACAATTTTGATATACAGCTACTGATCTAAAACTAGAGCATGAGTATTAAGAAACATTTAAATGAAATTTTATTTGAGAGTCATTCAATAGATGGGATAGGGAAAATGCACGTTATCATTTTGCAAAAGAACTTTCTTACAAAAGTCACTTGAAATTTGAGGCACTCATGTCATAAAAGCAAATGACATTCATTACCTATGTATGTGTAGACAACAGTTCATTTATTGACAGAAGCATAGCCCCTAGACATCCAAGCAAGTTTAGGTACCTCAAACATCTCACCTGCAGTGATTTAGGCTGGATTACAGTGCCTCGAAAACTTACAGCTATGTTTAACATCTCTTTGCTATACTGCAAACGTTTCTCAATAGAAAATCTATTCTGAACAACACGAAAGGAATCTATCTTTCAACTGCATTAGCTCAAGATGTTTAGCAAAGTATGACTGAACATGCTTTGTGAAGTCATAGAGTTGTGTGTGCTTTAAAGTTTTTGTGAATTAAAAGAGCTTAGTAATTTAAACACAGTAGCTTTTTCTGAATAATTCCACGTAATATAATCTCTTCCAGAGGACACATCATATGCTCATTCATCTTCAAAGTGACACTAAACAAAACTTTTAAAGTGAAGTAATTACAAAATCTAAACTGCCCACACATAGCCTAGACCCTCATGGACTGTTGAGAGAGACCCTTTTGAACAACAAGATGCACTGGGCCTTTCACACATACACTAATCCAAACAGAGAATAATTGAGACCTACTTTAAAACTGTGTTTTGGAAAATGATAAAGTACATGATAAAATTTATGCACATTAGAAATTTTAATCATCTTCTAAGGTAAGTGAATTATGTTAGTATTACTGGAAAGCTGCAGAGAAGGATTATACCACTTAATAGAACGAATACAATTTTAGAAAAACTCAGGCTTTATCACTATGAGTTTTAAGAATAATCCTTGAAGTTAAGTGAGAATAATTTTTTGGAATCACATGCATGGGTGCATGAGTACACGATCATTCACTCCTTATTCAATTTCTGACACGCTACCTCAGGACTAATGTTTCTTTTTTCTCCTTAGAAATGTAAATTTCTCTCCCACCACAACACTTAGCCCTTTGCAGACACAGACTAGAAAAGACCCAGCCCTGCATAAGTAGCAGATTTTTTGTGCTTTGGCAGTGTCATGCCTTTAAATCAGATACTTATGTGCCACAGAAAAGGAATAATCTTAGGTTTTTTCACTGTTACACTTTTTACCCTGGTAGACCCTCAGCCTTATAGTTGGTACAGTTCCAAGGTTTCAAAAGGATGATTTGCACCTGGTTTACACTGCAAAAGATGACTTTTCGTAACTGTCATGTACCTTTAAGTAAGGCACTAATAGTACAAGCAAACTCTTGATGTTGCTCTGTAGCTCTGCTCTTTGAAATACTGTTGTTTAATTTTGCTACGAGTTATCTAATTGTGCACATTAGCACACACTAAGCATGAGAAAAACCCGATCAGCACTTACACTTCACTTAAAAAGTGCTACTCCATCACATGTACATACATAAAAATATTTAGTTGTACATCTATGAGGACACAACATATTGCACCAATTTCTTGCATTTCATTATAGCCTCTCTCATCTGTCACGGCCTCAAACCATCTGTCTCTAATCATGTCCTACTGGTCTTAATGAACTTGCATTACCAGTGACATTTCTAAGCTTTGGAAGACACTACTTTAAGTTCTCAAGAAATACTCTCCCATTAGATTTGTATTAGAAATTTGTTTAGAATATTTCTAAATAGTAACAGTCACTTAAAACAATTCAAGAAGAAGAAGAAATAACAGCAATAAAATATTAACAATGACAACGAAATGTTTCTTACAAAGAAAATAACCACAATTTCATTCCCATTGTTTATTTAAAAAGGAATACAATCTGAAGTTAGGGAGCACCTGGAAACAGACAAAAAGTCTTCAGAGTCAGTTTAAATGACACGGCATTCTGTTTCAGAACTAAAACTGAGAAACAAATATTGTGATACCCTGTGTCTGTCTTCTCTTCAGATATTGGTTCAAAAAATGGGAAGACTAGGAGTTGTCAGATCAGTTTCAAAGACATTTCTAAACTGAACTTTAGGTTCATTTCTGAGTACAAAAATACCACGACCTCAATATACTGGTGGCCCCAGCTAAATTTTCGTACTGCTGCAGGTTATTCTGCAGCCCTTTCTTGGAAGAGCCTGCTGCACAATTCCCAGACACAAATGCATTAATGTGAGCCACCACACTGAGGAATTAGGGGCAATGCCAAGAATGTCAATTAGTGCCACACGAAGGTTCGATCTTGCTTCATAAAGAGTTTTTGATTTTCTTTAATCAATTAATTAATTAGACAAATCTCTTTTTTTTTAGCATGGCACTAACATAAAAGTGGGCTTCACAAGATTTATCACTTTATATAGTCTATATTCAAATACTGCATTTCCCTTCAGAAGAGTTCTGACCAAACCATACATGCCACGTATGTGTGTTTCCACAGAGCCCGAAATGTCATTTAGTGCATGAATATTTTATTTGTATATCGGGCCAGCCACATCCTGCATGAAGTACCTGCAGGGAGAAAACACACATACTTGATTCTCTTTATCCCTTTTACTTTTTAAACCTCAATAAAATAAGAAAGAACTGATAAATATCAAATTTTATATTAAAAGGTCTATTCTTCTATACAGGTCACTCCTATCCTTCCCTCCTATCCTCCCTCCCTGGAAAGTAGTCACCTTAGCAGAAAAAAACAGATACAGTAAAACAAAATTTAACTTACATAAAAGGCAACTTTTAAATCATTCTCTTGAAAAAGCAGCAAAGATATATCACATCCCAATATTCAGTAAGGAGATCAAAGTGCTATAAAGACATATTGATTGGATGTCTCACTTCCTTCTGGATCTGCTTTGAGTCATACCAAGTGCCAAATGAGAACACAAAGCTTAATCAAGGAATAAGTTTCCCTGAGCATGGCAAATACAGATCCTGAAAAAGGCAAGTTAAACAGTGACAGTGATAAATCACTGCAACTGTAAAACTGAATTATTATTTATATTTTTCTCTTTTGGTATATTTCTTAATTGTAAGAGAAAATGGCACCACGATGGTACAAAACTTGGAAAGTTTCCTGCTTCACTCACCTACAGAAATGACAGTAATAAATATGCCTATCACTAGGTGATACCACACAACCAAGTATTTTAGTAAATTATGATTAACATTTTTAAGAACACTTATTTCTTCATTCCCACACCTGAGAAATCTTCCTGTAAAACAATGAAGTAGTATTTATGAATGAAATCTTGGCACTGCTACTTAGAATTGAGAATCTTTAATTCATATTTCTAAAATCACTTAATTTCTTATTGTAAAGTCCACAGACAAAACAAAACAAAACCGAACAAACAAACCCCCCAAAATACAACAATTAAGGTGGCTTTACTTTAACTAGAAAGATTTAGAAACATTTTTAAGTCCTTTTAACAGAGAAGTAAAAAGCTGTAGCAATAAGAACCTCACTGGATTTTTCATAAATACATATTGTAAAAGGCAACACAAAAAATAAGGCAGCATAAAAAATAATTTCTGTTTTGAGTTTGGTGCCCTGCTATAATCTGGAAGAACTTCCATGCTTTTCATTATTAGAAGAGGACAGCATAGGTACAGAGTTTGGAAGCTGAAATTGGTACCAATTTTGAAAAACCTTCCCCTTGAAAATCATTGAATACCTAATGGAGTGTCAAATTAAATTAAAAGATCAAATTATATGAAGGATAGGCACGGCTGCTGTCATAGTATGCAGCCAAGGGAATACAGGTGTAAAGGAATGCATCTCTTGTTTCAGTCTTATGCCAGTTAGATACATACTTCATTATATTCCACCA
This sequence comes from Daphoenositta chrysoptera, assembly GCA_013397915.1. Taxonomy (NCBI): domain Eukaryota; kingdom Metazoa; phylum Chordata; class Aves; order Passeriformes; genus Daphoenositta; species Daphoenositta chrysoptera. The sequence continues at coordinate 451,364 of VZRO01003925.1, read as the reverse complement.
GTTTAATTATTTTTCAATAGCTATTTGAAAGATTTTACGTATGGTTTCACAAGGAGATATACAGATATTTGCAGAATTAGTTTCACAAAAAGAGAAAGGGAGAACATGGGAAAACATGACTAAGGTGAAAAACGATGAGGCCCTGGAGATATCCTTGATAAACAGCAGCAAAAAGCAAACCTATGTATAAAGGACTTCTATATCAAGAAGATATAGAATGTGTATAGTAGAAAGTCCTACACATTAATATCTACACTACCAGGAAAAATAGGGTTTAGAACACCTTCTTTAAAAAAAATCACATGCTGTTTTAAAGATCTATTGATCCCCTCTGCACAGCTCAAGGTAACACAGTTACTTTGTAGTTGATCCAATAATATAACAAAGATCTCCCAGGCACTGGATTTACCAAGAAGCCTTTCAGTATTTTTGAGTGAAAACTGAAAGATAGTTGAAGGTCTTGAAATAACAGGGATAAATGGTATGTAAGTACATATGCTTAATAACCACACACTGTAATTACACAATAATCCCATTTTTCTTCCAAATTACTTGTCAATAAATCTTTCTCACTGCACTATAAATTCCAAGGTCATGGACAGAGGTATTTATTAGTATAATTACAATGCAGAAATAAAACCATTAAGCTTTTAGATCCTCATATTGTTCCATTTATTCTCTCCTTCCCCCAAGGGAGGCAAATAGTTCCTACAAATGGACTACCCAGCAAATATTGGAATCTACTTTTAAAAGACTAAAAATGTGCTGGTTCATGCAATTACTTTAAGTTATCTTTTCTCTCTATCTAAACTTTGACAGAATGTCAGATTTACTATTTTTTAATACTATAGTGCAGCGATCAGACTCAGGATAAAAAGTATTCTCTGAAATAGGCAATGTTACTACACTATTAATACTAAGGCACTCTGGATTTCACTGTGTGCCAGTCAGTCATATTGGACCAAAAAACCCAAGGTCTCAGCCATCTGTCAAGAAATAACATGCAGTCCAAATTTGTGGATTCTTGTTTCCACAATTTCATTATTCACATGCACAAGGCTACCTGTCTTGGTTACTTGCCTTCTTCCACAAACCACCAGAAGGGCACCTAAGTGCATGACTCATAAAGTGACCATCAAAATGAGACTACTGAATCAGACTAGCATGAACAAATTTATTCCATAATTCTTTGGAGAAACGTAAACCTATTCTTACTTGGGCCTTAACTCCTAGTTGTAATTAGCTTTCAAAGATCAGCTAAAGATTAGTGATGTTACCTAATCATGACTTATTCCAGTGTACTATCACAGTGTCTCAGTTACATACAAATTGTTTTAATGGTGAGAGCATTTTCCTCAGAGTTATCTTAAACTACTCAGCAAGTTAAAAATAAAATACGAATTTTTCTTACTTAGTGATGCTTTTTCTTAGACAAATAATGTTTACATCTGATTAGATTGAACATAAATGTAATAAATTGCCTATTACTTTCATTCTTCTTCCACTGTAAAGTAGCAGCAATTTGGATATAATTTTATTATTTTCTTGCTATATAAAGATAGTAAATATACCTGAATAAAATTCTTAATACCAACCAATAAAATACCGTGTAGTGGCATAATTTAAAAAAAAGTTCCCTTGGTATGAATACATGTTCAAATTCCAATGTAAAACCTTAAATTGCTCAAAAATTACTATTACTGACACCCAACTTGTAAAACTGGACAAAAGAGGAAATGCAGAGAAATGAAACAATAACACAACATTAATGATGATATCCTTTCAAAATAAGAGCTTCTAATTAAATTATGTTTGCGTGACTTATACTACAATATTTTGCATTGTTGCATTGACCTTCATGTTAATGCAAATATATAAAGAGTTCATAACCACATATTTTAACTTTATTCTTTCTCCCATTCTGCTCATTACTTACATATTTTCCACAAAACTTGACTCAGAAAAGTTAAGGCAGACCTTCAACAACCTGGTTGACAGTTCCTTGGCTGCATCATTGATGACTACGGCACAAAAACAAATCTAAAGACATGTACTGACTTCAGTCCCTCCAGACTAATGTTCTAGGCACGGCACAAAGGAAATACACAAACTTAACGACCTGTCTAGAAATAAAGTTCTTCACCCCGAGGGTGGTTGGTCACTGGAACAGCTCCCCAGGGCAGTGGTCACAGCACCAGCCTGAGAGAGCTCAGGAAGAGTTTGAACAGTCCTCTCAGGCACATGGTGTGACTCTTGGGGATGGTCCCGTGCAGGGCCAGGAGCTGGGCTTTGATGATCCTTGTGGGTCTCTTCCAACTCAGGATATTCTGTAATTCAATGAATCTAACTCGCTGGACAAACCACAGAAGTGTGAAACTTAAAGTGAAATTTAAGTTTAGAGGTCTGAAATACAGATTCAGCAATAACAGAATGCAGCCTTTATCTCAGTTGTGTTCTCTTTCCTTTTGCGAACAAAATCTCTCACCTCCAGCCCACAGCTGTGTGCTATCTATGTGTCTTCCTATTATGTAGAGACAGCAGCTGCTAGAAGGAAGAGTACACCTTTCCATAACCTAAATTTCACACACAATGCATTGCAACCTACAAACGAAAAAGCACAAAGGACCAGCTCTATGACAAGTTTCTAGTTAACCTAAATCTTTGAAGACTAAGAAGTTAGCAGTAGTGGAAATTATGTAACAGAGCCAAATGAACAGCACTACTTATTCTACAAATAGTGTTAACACAAATTGAAACACCTGACAAATCTCTTTAACCTGTAATTTATTGTACTAAGAAAAGACATTACCTCTTTCGACTAAGAACAGAGCAGATGACAATACTAATCCATTCTTACCTACTTTATACGTTATTTAGGTGTTCAGAACATAGACAGTGGGGAAACTGAAAAAAAAAAAAAACCAACAAACCCCTATATTGAATTAATGAATTATGAATATTAGTTTCTAACCTATTCAGAAGGGAGCTTGCCTCTCTTTTACATGCTAAACTTCATTAATACAAATTCTCTGTTAAGTTAGATGCTAGTGGTAATCATCTATACTGCTTTCTTTAAAGAACAGCCTTACATTTAATCAGGCAATGCAAAGAAATGCAGTTTCTTGACAGTGACAAACAAGTTTTCAGAATCAACAGCATCTCTCAGTACATCCAAATCCTAACAATCTTTTTGACTTAAGATGTCAAAGGAAAAAAAAACTCAAATCCTATTTCGATTCCTAGTGCAATCTTTTTGAGAAGCGTGACAATCACTTGGTCGTTCTCATGTAAGTGAAGTTGTTTAACCTTTCTCTAAGTTAGAATATTGCAGTTAGAATACACGTTAGAATACTGCAGTGTTTTCAGAAATAACTGTAAAACAGATTTATAAAGTGAGTGCAACGGTATTAGTAAAAGGAATTGTATAAATATTTGAAATGGTCTTTCAGGGAAAATATGTGGCTATAAATGTATGAGGAGTAAAAGCAATGAAAAGCAGAAAATTGTATACCACCTTCACCTCAAATTCACCCAAGAACTGAGAGCCTGCTGAGGGAAAACATCCACTTCTAACAAACACAGAAATCCCAATCTTTGTCTGAATCTAATGAATTCAGATATGCCGGTTCAGTGAAGGATACTCTGGACAGAGAATATGTATGTATGGTTTGAATTACATAGGTACTGAAAATAAACATTCCAAATCTTCCCACCAGAAAACATCTTTCTGTGAGCGTTATCAAAGCATTTGGATGAGATTTTTTTTCTCACTTATTCTGTCATAAAGTAATGGTAGCTTCACTAAACTCAGCGGGATTAAGCAAACCCAAAATTTAGGGTACCTTCTTCTAAAACAAGTATTGAAGTCTATGTTGAGGTATATCAGTATCAAGTTATATGATTTAACATCTATTGCACTGGAGCTATTAATTAACAATTTCTAGAACTTGTTCCATAAATAGAACCTTATAAAAATATTATTTTTAGTACAAGAACTAACATACCTAAAAGGAAGCAAATACATGGACTGTGCATATCAATAGGAAAAAAAAATACTTTACTTGATTAAGACCAGCTGGTATCAGGAATTAAAAATATGTCTGTTATCGATACCTGTTTAGCATTTGTGTAAAAGTTTCTCTTCAAAGAATGAGGAATCAGAGCAAATGATTCACCTCATCTAATAAAAAGAAGTGGTGTTAAAGAGTTGCTTAGTTTCAGCTGACCTTGAATGTAATTGGCTACTTTGGATGTCTCCATGGTATATGCCATTAAGAAGATAAAAATATACAGGATTAAAATCTGAACTGATAAAGCTAAGAAATTAAGTATTACTCCTTTAATAAGCCTACTTTATGAAAGTACGTGAATACCAAAATATCTCCTTACTGATTGCTGTTGAACTGTGAATAAGTTTAAAAATAAGCTATCAGAAATGGCAGTATCTAATATTTTAATTTTCTTCTTCATACCTGTTTAAAAATTATGAATAAAGAATTCAAAGCAAGTTTTTTTTTCACTCCATGGCACTCTACACTACCTGACCTCATTTGTATGCCACCACACTTACCAAATTTTTATATACACTTAGTCTATACCAGTAATATTATTTTGTATCTTACGATGCAGATAGAGGCATATTTTTTTCTATTTCACTTTTTACAGGGCAATGGTAAAAACTCTTTTATTTTTCTGTATTATTTAAGTGCTTAAAAACCTATACAATTTTAAGAACACTGTTTTACATGGACAATGTTAATTATTACAAAGATGAGATTGTTTCACTGTAGTGCAAAATGAGAGCTACAAAAACCCCCATAAAAAACCCCAAACATTTTAAGTCACAAAACTGAATTAGCTGAAGAAAAGGGACTATCAATTAAAATGCCAGGGCAAAGGCAAAGACCATTTCTTCCTGTTGCGAATAAAGGCAGGAACAAGGTTGTATTACAGTAAACTGTGGGAGAGAAAAGTGACTTTTTCTTAACGTTTAAAAACCAAAACATATAGAGCTCAAAATCAAAAAAGTACTTTTACACCTTGGTATCAGAGTAGGTTATATTAGACTGCCACTTGAATTTTCAAAGTACTTATTCAACACAAGATTGGCACTCTTAAAAACAATGACAAATAGTGAAGGTGAAATGATGATTTAGGATGCATACATCATAAAATTGTATCTGCATGACTAAAAAAAAAAATAAAGGACCACTAGATCATTAACATGTGTTGACATGTTACTATAACTGTTCTTGTCTCCTTTTTTGATACAGTCACAGATACAGGCTCTTACAACCAAAATGCAATTTTGTGCTACCTCTTGTAGTAAACATCATAAAGAAATTGAGAGATATCAATTAATCTTCTAAGTTGAGCGACAGTACACAGTAACAAGTCTACAACTTAAATTTGGTTTAAAACTCCATGGAAAGGATTGAGACTTACAAAGTAATAAACCAAATCAGTGTACCTATAAGTAGTAAACTTCAGCCCTAAGATTTATTTTGTCAGAGTTCTTTGCCTTCATCCCATCATCTACATTATTACATTGCATTGTATCTTTAAAGCTTTCAGCAGTAACCAAGCATTTTACACTAAATGAAGTTTTTCCAGTAAAAGCAACTGTTAAAGGACTGCAGCATTAGGATGCATTTTAGGATCACGACTGTCTCAAAAAAAATTTGTATCTAGCCTTCAATCACTAAAAACCAGATTCTGTGAAATCTAATTCAGTATCCAGTAATCTATGTAGCATATTTCTTTAAAACTTCCTCCTCTATTTTAATTGCCCAAAATCGACCTCTCTTTATTTTCTCTGAATAAATGAAAAGGTGTGTTTTAGATAAAGTAAAATATGGTGAAAAAACACATACTAATGTATAAAAGGTAGACACAAATTAAGACTTCAAATAGGATCTGTGTTCTAGTCCTTCCCTTCTTTATATTTCTAATAGCAATTTAAAAACCTTGAATCAAGCATTTCTCAAAGAAATCAAACTCAAGACTAACAGCATATTTATATACCACAGTTGTATCAGAAAGAAAATAGCAATAGTATTAACAAGCAACCTGACTGAAAACACTACACAAGTTTATTCTTCCACTGAAATGAAACACCCAAAACTAGGGAATTGTGAGGGGAAAAAAATACCCACAAAAACCAACAAGTAAATTGGAAATGTCACTGTCTTTTACCCTTAGTGAGGGGTAAGGCATTTTTAGTAAATAATACCACTAGTGAAAACCCTACTTAATAAACTTAACAACATCCTTCAGCATCCTCCACTATACATCACTTCAAATCTCAACTCTGCTGCAACTCATACTCCTTGACATCTACTTTCATTGTTATATTTTCAATATTTCTGACATTTCTACTAGCTTTGTAGCTTGAATCATTTTGGTTCTCCTGCTTGACACTTTGTCTCTCAGAATCACAAGTGCTTTTATTTCTCAAAACACCAGTGAAGCAGTCTCTTTTGCTCAGTTGTCAATTCACAGAATACTGGGGGAGTATTCTTCTGTGAATTCTTCCAGGGAGATGGAAAGACAGTAGCAGGGCTGAAGAGCAGACACAAGCAGCAAAGCTGGCTTTAAATAGAAAATAAATAAAAGCTTAAAATCTCAGGTCACCACCTGTTATTGGCGTGCCATCACAAAGTTTTCTCTCTTTCCATGTTAGACATCCACCTGGTTTCAAACCTCTAATACTCTCTCTGTTCCTTCGTTTGTTATCAGAGATTCTGACAACATGGTCTTTTCCCTCAGTACTCATTATGTCTACAGAAAATTCTAAAATCTGATGAAAAAGGATTTCTCTCTAACTTCACCTCGCATATTCCTAACTGACAAATGTATTCTCCATCCTAGAATTATATTCAGGAAACAGACAATCCAGGTTTTAAAATATTACTGTGACCTGTATCAAAAATCAAAGTATCCCTGTACTTTTTCATTTACTTTTTCTATAAATTCCAAACACCTTGGGATACCTAGAACTGCTGTCACTTATGTCTCCTATAAATTTCAGACATTTCACATATATTATTGTACACCACCCAGTTCCAAGAGCAGAAGAGTGATGTTATACCTTGAAGTAACATCTTGAAAGTGTTTCTGAGTACCCTAAAATTTCAATGAACTACACAGTATGTGTGCATTTACATTTCATTTGCACAAGAACTGCAACATTTGGCTTATTCACCAAAAAGTAAATTTCAGGTGCCTAATTCAGAACAGTAATCATCTTACCTGTACAGATTCAGTTAAGACTTGGGTTTTATCTGCTTCTTCACTGGATTGCAATTCTAGTTTATTATTTAACTCCTGTAGCTGTTGTGCTTGTTCATTCAAAAGCAGTTGTGCCTGATGCTCTCGATGTAATGCATTATTTAATTCTTCACATACATCTTCAAACCTCTCATTGGTGATCAATTTCTGATAAGAGAAATAAATTGTGTTTGATTATGTAACTATACTTACATGCTTGACTTTCCAAACATATTAAATTCTAAAAGAAAAGCATGCTAAAGGTTATTATTATTTAAAATTTTTAACTCAAAGACAGATAGATCACCAAGCAATAAAATGGCCAGACAACTTTATTCACTGTATTGTTTCAAAACAGCACTCAGGCTACTGTAAACAGCATGCATTTGCTATTCTGTTTAAATTAACACCCTAGGTTGCACAGAACCAATACTTAGAAGGAAATATGCAGATCAATGTCCCACATTTTAGTGCATATCTTGTTAACCCTTGTAAACGTGTTCCTGAACTCTTTCTCCCATCCCAAAAATGTTCAAGAAAGACAAAATAGTTCTTCAACGAAAATCATTGTCTACATTTGAATTGCAATCTAAACTGTGATAATTTCTTCCAGTTTTCCCAGAACTGTAAGGAAATAAAACCCAGTACGAGCAAAACTGAAGATGATTAGATATAATTCCATCTGTTTGAGTTAAAAAAACCAGTATTTTACCAGTCAGGAACAGGAAAGACAATGGATGCAACACCATCTGTTAAATATTCTCTGCTTGGAAGTGTCTTGACTGGGACACACTGACAAGTCTACCAACTAGGCTTCAGTACCAATGCTGGTCACAGCTACAGAAAATACTGCTTTTTCTGGGACACAACTGTTTCAGTTGTACTGTGTATCTGTAGAGCATGTGTAAGAATCCTTAACCATTCGCTGTCTCAAATAGTTCAAACATACATTCAATTCTGAATGCAACCTACAAGAAATAAGCGTAGTAGGAAAGCTGCTCAGTGAACCTCCAGCATGCGACAGCAAGGCAAGTTTCCACCCCTCCAAGGACAGAAGGCACAGTTCTGTATGTACGACCTGGGTCAAACTGAGATCCCACCAAATGGCATCAATCCCTCAAACACCATGTCCATTAGTCATGATATTGTGGTTTCAAGCAGTTAAGGAACCTTTTTGTTGTGTCTTCTCGTTCCTGTCAGATAATGCTATTTACAGGTTAGTGAATACATAGTGTTTAGGTAAATCGATCAGTGACAGCTAGGAGTCAGAGGAATTTGGTGCATATTTGCTAGCAGGAATGTAGAAGAGGGCCTTTTTTCCCCCTTCCATGTCGCACTGGGACACGAAAGAAGCACACGGACTCGAGCTCAGCCAGGTCAAAGCCAGGAAAAGGGGCCCCAGCCGTTTATTTCTCTCATATATATATGTTTCTAGGAAAGACCATGGATTGAAGGATGAGGTCACCACCTCTCCAACCACACTGGTCATTCTTTCTCCGCCTCAGGAGAAAGAAGGAAAACAATAGAGAGCAGTTAACAAAATATGACTATGTTTACAGAAAGTGCGTGAGAAACTATTACAGCAACGAAAACATTGAAAGACTGCAAAACTCAGGGCGACACTTCCATAAATTTAGTCCTACAGGGAAACAGCCACACTTAAATTTGCACTGACTAGCTCAGGACATAGCCCAGTGTCAAAGATACAGTAAAATGTCTATCATAATATTTAGCAATATCCACACAGAGTGGATACTTTTTGAAGTTCTCATGAACATACTTATTCAATACCCACATTGAAGTTGAAGTGAAATCTAGAAATGCTTTTTGGGTATATAAAGCAGATCAACATTTTCAATATACAGAAGAAAACGTGGTTGCTGAAGACTAAACATGTAACTTACGAGAATACTTCATTCTACAAATCAAAAAGAAATTCTTGTGGAAGGGAAATATTTCTAAACACATCTGACTTCTAGTTTAGTGACACTTACAACACAAATTTTCCAGAAAATGCTTTTATTATTAGAATGATTTTATACGTATTTTTCAAAAGAACACACAAAAATGTGTCATATAAGCAGCCACCTCTAAATCAAATATACTTACTTGCTTAAGCATATTTAATTGCACTTGCAGGCTCTGGGCTTTGTCTGCTTCTTTTTTCATCTCACTGAAATTCGATTTGAATTCTGCAATTTGTAGGCGTAGTGAGCGGCGTTCCACTTCCGCTGCATGAAGTCTTTGTGTAAATTCAAATATTTGCTTCTGCAAGGATTCTATGTTTTTCTGTTAGTGATCAGAAACGAATTTATGTGCTTTAACACGTACTATTTTAGTAATAAAAGAGTCACATGTAATACTCAAGCAAATTAGACAAAGCTCTCATTTTGTCCATCACCTCTAAGATGCATGAGTGCAAAAAAGTGAACCTGTTTCACCTACTCCTGAGGGTTACTGAAAATTCTGTTTTCAAAGAAGTACCATTTTCAAGTAAGGCCCACAATAAAAGACCAATTATTTCAGAAGGTTTCTCCTTTCCCTCTGTTCAAAGGCAAGAAGGCTATCTTTACTGAAAAAAAGGACACAAAGCAGAAGAAAACAAAAAACCCCCAAAACACAAAAAAACAACCCCATAACACTTACTTGAAGCCAAAAGCAAGTTAGTTCTTATAAAGCAAATACAATTTTGACAGAACTTTAAAAAACCCTTTTTCCTGGATACATCAAATCTCTTCCTAAAATTCTTTGACATAAAAGAAAAAATAAATTCATGCCCTTGTGCTTCTGGGTGTTAGGAATCAACTTCTGATGTCTACATAGTTGACTTCAATGTAACAGTCTTATAAACAATCTGAAACAAAATCAATGGTACTATCAAGAGAGCTTCATCCTAACACTTAAGCCATGAACCTACTGTTTGCATGAAGTAGGACTATAACTATGCGTACCATAGTGGATACTCTGTCACATAATCCAGCTTCCAGGGCCTGGGTATTTATTTTATGAAGTCCGTGAGCCAGGCTCTGTACCAAGGAGTCTTTCTCCAGGTAAGTAATGTACTTGCTGTGGTCTAATGGAACCGTCTCCATTATAATATTCAGCTTGTCCATAAGTTTTGAAAACGAATTCCTGGCTGCACTTAAAAGTAACTTTCCAGAAAGCCAGGGCTTTGTACCTTTAAAAGAACAAAGACAAACAAAACCCCCAAACAAACAATCAATTAAACAAAAAAATTCCCACAACAACAAGAACACCCAAACCAAAACACAGAAAAGAAACATCAAGTAGATAATTAGTTTCAGTTTCTTTCAGTGAAAAAAACCACAACAAACAACATCTTTATGATACTCAATAGAAATTTTCCATTAGAGACCGGAAGACTGAGTTCAAAGGAGTATCTCAGAGAGAGACTTTAAGACAAATGGTGTATTTAGCAGTGAAAATTCTACTCCAATCAATTTATGAATGGGAGAGGAGGATAGGATTCTAAAGAATAGGAATTGTTTGTCAATGACTTTTTGTCCAGTTGTTATCATGTTCTCCAATACCATACTTTCTTAAGACTTTCTTTAGTGTTCTAATTTTGTAATTCAGAAAACATGCAAGGCGGATGCAAGCAAATGGAAGTCAGGTCAAGTAAGTCAGAAGTGATAGCACATGGTAACCACTTTATTTTAATATTTACAATGCAAATTTCTGAGGGTTTCCTGATTTCTCTTCCCTCCCCTCTACAGATGTCTAAATCATTTGCTGTTCAAAATTAGTGAGGCTTGGTACCTTAATGCCATACTATTTATATTCTGAGACAAGAGAATATAATTTACCTTATTCCAAGGCAATTAAAATTTTACAGCTACAATTACTTATTTCCCCATAGGATTTTGGTAATCATCCTTCTCATATAATGGACTTAAGGCCCCAGCACACCCAACATGTCCTGCTTACTGCTAGATTCGTCAGGTCTGTAATTAATAATTGTGTTTAATGTTGATAAATAAAATTGTCAGTGCTCCTTCCACTAATTGGTATTCCAGATAACAGTTAATAGGTTTATTTATGCCTTAATAAAAGTCTTGTAATTTAGTTTTCCCTCTGCTAGGCAGGTCTTAATCTGTCATTACTTGTCTTATGATACTATCAGTGTAAGATGACAAGCATGGAAGAGCTTATTTACATTCAGTAGTACAGCAGATCTCCTGTTGCTGCAATGAACTAAAATATTTACTGAAGAGTATAAACAGAAAAAAATAACCCTGGCTGAAATTAAAGAATTTTAAAAATTTATTATTAACTATTTATTAGTAATAATTATTATTACTATTATTGTTATTATTAATTATTTATTATTAAAATATTTAATAAAATATTTTCCTTTCAAAGCTATTTTCCTGCTTGGTTTTGGAATAGCACCACTCCAATGATTCCAATGCTTAACTGGAGTATCATTTTTGAGTACATGCTCTCCATAACTTCAGTGACTAGTCGATTTGCCTTTTCTTCATGACTAAGATAGCATCTTTAAAGTTAACAATCTTATTTTTATCTTGCACTTCAACTAACGAAAAATCCTTTGCAATTAAAAAAAAAACCCCTTCTTCTCATACCCAGAAAAAACTGCTATTGGAATGCTCTGTCTACTTTGGCCTAGGATCTTCTCTTTTCCTTATGCTGGTTCTCTATCACTGATCATATAAAAGAAAAATCTACCTTCATCAGTTTAACTCTTATCACAGATTATCCTGTCATACTTGCCTTTCAGCTTCAAACAACCTCTCTTTTTTCCAGTCATAATACATTTGCTAGTTGAATGTTTAGTTAAATTAATCTAAAATTAAAACCAGAACATTTTTATGGCCTTCCGTGTAAGATGATACCAAAACCTTCTCAAAAACTGTCCTTTGTCATAATTTTCGCTGTATATCAAAAAAAGGATACCCTCAATGAGCTACTGTTCTTTCACTTTTCCCAGTATTTCCACTTGCTATCTCAGCTTATGAAATTGTTTGCCTGTCAGAAAATAGTATTTCTCCATATGTGCAGTACCTAGTATGGCACCCCTTTCCCTATGTCTACAATGTAATGTTTAACTGTATTAAAAATAAAATATTAATTCAGGCAATTGTGTAGTAGCATTTTGAAATGATCATTCCACTTCAAACAAGCACTCCCCTTATCCAGTACAGTTCAGCATCCACAACTTAAAACATTTTCTTGGGATAGGAATAAATAATCATGTCCTCTACTGTTTTTATGAAGAGTAGCTTTGAATAAATACACGGAAATATTTTGAAGTAAGTTACTGATTGCTTTGAAAGATGAACTGAAAACATAAACCAATTCCACAAGGAACTGTATCTATAATAATTGGGAAGAGAATAGACTATTTATATACATCTTAAGTACCTGCCATGAAGGATGAAAGAATTACAATAAAAGCATTAAATTATGTACATTATGATGTGTCTAAGAAATTATTAACACAAATTCAGGTATATGACAAAGAGCAATTAAGTCTTACATTAAACACATGAAAAAAAGTGTCAAATTTTACTTTGTTGAAAGATGAAAAAACATCATTGTTTACTCTCTTGGTGAAATTGAACACCAAGTCAGCAAGATTAACTTAGTACTATGCAAGACTAATATGTTCATGTCAAACTTTAAAAGCTTTGTATATATAACAGTTGCTGATATTTGTATTGAAAACATTGGCCATTACCTTCTCTGGTTTATCACAGTACAGATTCTGTTCAAACAAACCTAAAAAACTAACCTTACAAACAAACCAAAGCAAATCAAAAAACTCCAACACTGTAATGAACTTGCACTGAAACTGAAACAAAGACATGCTGCAATGAGAACCAAACTGACAAGCACTATGAAGGGAAACGATCAGCAATGTCAAAACAAAACCACTTATTTAAAAGATCAAGAAAGGTGCCTCAAATCATCACAAACCCAAATGTTCCAGCATCATCTGAGTGATCTGGGTTTGGTTTTTTTCAGCTGCCTCAAATGGTTCACCAGAACCTAGCCATCTCTAAACATAATTTCTAAGACACTGAATCATTCCCTCTTGACAACCCAGATAGAACCGTCTTGTACTACTCTCTCCCGTGATGTGTAGACTAATCTGGAACTGCCATTATTTAAAGATATGAAGAGATTGCCTATTTAATTTTTTTTTTAATTCAACATCATTGAAGTCAGTTTGAAGGTTTAAGTCCCATTTAAAGTACTACTTATAGAACATAATATAATTTTCTAAGTGTGGAAGATTCAAATATATTCCTTCAGAGCCTAATTACTTCAATACTTCTGGAAATTTCATGTCAAACTTTAAATTATTTATTACTATTTTTTGAACCAAAAGTTCTTAGGAGACATGATCTCATGAGCAACAGAACTTCAAGTAATACATGAGCAGTTAGACCTTGAGGTTCTGCGAAAATTACTTAATATAGAGATAAGATATGAAACAATCACCAAACTGACTGTGGCCATAACATTCCCAGCATGATTTTTCCTAATTCTCAAAATCAAACCTGTGTTGAGTGCAGAGATATCTAGTAAATAGAGACCATCAGAATTCTCATATACTTCAAACTGGCAAAATACCATGACGTTTAGGGTATTCTAACTAGTCACTTCAGCACATCCATGCTGCTGATGAGTTTCTCTCAATTGTTTTTCAATTTGCTGTTCCTACACAATACTCTGTACACAGGAACACTTGCAGTATAAACCTTGTAAATATTCTGAAATACAGTTCAAACTTTGCTTTGTAAGGATGCAAATTTAATTTACTGAAAACAGGATGACCAAAGAAGAGAGCACCTGAAACTGATTTAAACACTTGTGTTCCAATGTCTTCTGGTACCAGTTTGCTGGGAAATGAATCATCTTATCCCTGTACTGCCACTTTCATTTATTCATATAAATTATCCCTCCTTAAATATCCTTTATTCTGTGACAGAAGTGTTGGTATTCTAAAACTAAAAGTTACTAAAGAACTAAGGATGGCAGCAATGCAGATGAACCAAGCAAAATTTTATGTAAGTTCCCATTGCAAATAAATAAGGAAAATAGTTAACAGCTGGGAATCATGTGGTGACATTTCCAGAGACTGACACTACAATTTTCCATAGGCATAGTAGAATTCTATACAAGCAGAGACTGAGAAAATTAGGAAATCTAGACACAAACCTAATTAAGCATAAACTTAGACAGGGAACGCTATACAGGCAAATAAGGACTGCTATACATTGTGTAACTGAGACCATTTTATTTCTCTCTCAAAAACTGTAAGATAGTAAGTAAAACACACAAAAATAGTATGCAGGAAATTCAAGTGTTTTCCAGATTTGGAGTTTCTAAATTCATATCATATAAAACACACTAGGAAATTATTTCCTTTCAGTCAGCAGCTGTAATGTCCCAAGATGAATATGTGCCAGTTTTAGAGCCTGCGCTTAAGAAATACACAAATCAAATAAAACAAATGACATAGATTTTCTCCATAGAAAAATACTAGGTTGAGCTCTAGGAAAAAACTTTTTGAATATCAGACCAGTGGAACAAGATAACTAGGAACCTTGTAAAAGTTACTTCATTGGAAGCTTTTAAAAATAGGTCAGCCAAATATCTATTGGTGTGGCACAGATTGTTTTTAATATCTCACAACCAAGCAGGCAAAATGGTATATATGCTTTCTAAAAGCACTCTCTAGCCTTCTGTTCCTGCCAGTCTATATACCAGAAAGAAAAAGTATCATATCAACAAGAAAAGAAAATCCAATCTGTTTCACCAATACAGTTCTCAGCAGATTTGATCCAGTACAGTTTAGATAAATCCTAAAAATGGAGATGATGTAAGCAGCCTGATTATTTTTTTAATTTTAAACTACAAGAATGTACTTTTCAAATTACCTGGTTTGTTAACAACATCCTGCAATTCAGTGACAGAATTGATTATTGCAGCAAGGAGTTTAGAACTAGCAAACCAGCTGAGTGCTTCCACACAGTCAAGCTCTTCCCCTTCACAACCTGTGAAATAGAATTGTAGCTACCAATATAACTGAATAACTTATATAAGGCACACTACTTTCTCTTTCAGAAATTGACTAAAGCTATAAGTACATAAGGCACAGACTACTTTTGGGATAACTTAGACTGTATTAAATATGCTTCCAAAAGCACTAAATCAGAAAAATAGGTGAATCTTATAGTTCGGAAAGCATTTTTGACACCATTTTGACTTGTAGGGGGAGACATGGTTTGGTAATAGGGACGAGAAGACTACATAACCTCTAAAGGAAATCTAGAAATCCTACACTAATATTTTACCTGAATCAGTAAGAAACTTCTTTGTATTTTTCAGCAGGAAATAAGTACTACAAGTTGTTAATAAAAGAGAATATACCTTTTCAAAAAATATGTTGATGGTAAATAATGTAGGAATGTTTCGAGTAATTTATCACACAGAGCAGATGCAGTAGCACCTAGTTCTGAGATCTACAATGCAAATATTGAGGATATCAAACAATGGGGGTTCATGTGTGTAGTTGCAACTTTACTTGCATTGCTAAACAGACTAAGAATTTCCTTTTAGGGGAAATTGCATTTATCATGTAATCTAAAAATTCAGAAATTACATTTTTTAAAATGTCATTAATTTTTTATTTACATTCTATTAAAAATAATATTACTATATGTTATTCACTAACCATGTCATTTGACACAACATTTATCAAAGAAGAAAAAAATTAGCTTACTTGACAGATTACGCTTGCCTTTGTATTCTCCTACACAAACTGTAATTCGAATGCCTTCTTTTAAGCCATTTGTCCAGGTGAAGAGGGAACTAGAAGACTGTGCTAAAACTTTAAGTCTGTTGGCTGCCAAAACTGCAATCACAGCTCTTCGGAATACATAAATCAGGCCTTGGGATTTTCTTTTCTTTAGTTTTGCTTCATCTTGATTGTTTTCCTTATCATCAGAGAGAGCATGAACTAGGGTCCTAATCCTCTGGTTCACTAGTTCATAAGTGTTGGCCTGATCCTGGAGAAGGTCTCTTTGGGATGACATAGCACACAATCGGCCATACAGAGGACACAGGGCACCTGCCAGTAGTGCACAGGCTGCCAGGAGGGATGAATGCTCCTTCTGAAACCGTGTTAATGTGTTTTTCACAGAAATGCTTTCAAGAGCCAATTTCTCTTGACTTTTTTCAAGGACATAAATTCTTTCCTTATTTTTCTCTGCTGTTTCTTGGTATTCCTGGGATAAGAGGAATAACAAACAAACAAACAAAACCAGAAGAAATATTAACAAGAAGTTCTATTACGTAACAAAACCATTTTTACCTAGACAAAAGCTAAAAGAAAATTCTTTTTTCCTTCACATTCCTGCAACACATTAAAGGAACAAACATTATTAGTCATGATGATGGAAGTATCTCTCCTAATAAAGAGTTGCAGAACCAGATATCTGAAAACACACAGTATGACTAAGGTTTGCACAATCTCCAGTTACGAATGGATTCCTGGTTCCTGATGATAATCTGTAGTACTCCAATAGCCTGCACCTGGTTGTCCACAACGCAGTTTTATAAGTCAACTTAGCAGTAAGCAATTACATGCTCCAATTTCAGAAAGAACATTGTTCTACAAAGCAGAAATAAAGTTAGTATAAGGGAGAGGAAAAAAATAAGGAAGGCTCTGGAACATAAATGTAGACAGATTGGCAGCAGCTGGAAAAGGGGAAGTAAAGGTGATCTCTTAATTACTTTGTAATCAACCCCCTACTTATATATTCACAGATTAATTAGGTCTCATACAGAATTGAGTTTTCAAAAGAACAGTGTAATACAGACATTTTTATTTTGCCTAGTGCCATTACAGATTTTTTTTCAGTTGCAGAACATTTGTTTTTCCTCTATATGCCCTGAAATAGGGTAAGAGGGAGATTTAAAATAGCAAACTGGTACAGAGAAATTAAGATCCTAACAAGTCAGGAAATGCCAGGACTACAGTTAGAGGATGCAGACTGCAGTACTGGAATCAAGACCCTTTGCTGGGAACTCTAAGTGACCTCAGAGACTTAAACTGGGTTCCTGATGCATGAGAGCCTGCTGTGATTGAAACAGTAACTACATTTAAACAGGCTCCACTGGTATAGGGCGATAAGAAATTTTAGGCACTGTTCACAAAGAAGGCACAAGCTCAAGCTAAATGCTTATGCTTCAGCTACAATACATGGTCACAAAAAGGCAAACATTGTTGGAATAACGAGTCCATATGATGAAGAAAACAGAGGATTGTGCTAAATTTCAGATGACTCTCTTAGAGATATAGACAATTTTGTTGAACATGGAGTGACGTTATTCCTGTTAGCAGTGGTCTAAAAAGAAGCAAAATCCAGCCATATTCTCTTGTTTTCTATTTGGTACAGGTCCCACACAAGTGGTGAACAGGGCACCCTAGTTTCTTTTCCCTCCTCCATTCTGCAAGAACAAAAGGGAAAAAAAAACCACATAGCTATCGCTAGAATGAAAATAGACTATTCCACACTTCTATAGAGACGTACCCTAGTCAGTTCAAAATGTCTTTGACCAAATAAATATTTTATAATTTTTTTGGAAGGGAAAGAATTTGTAATGCTATTAAAATATTTCAAGTGATACAAAAATAGAGTAGGCCACTACAAGATTTAATTTCAAAATGCAATTTACAGGCCACATATGTCACTTTACTATGCGAAAATAAAGTATGAACATGGACAATACTTTCAGTGCTACTGCATTATTTACAGTGTTTGATTTTTATAGATAAAAACCCTGATAGCATGACTGGAAGGAACTGAAAAGGTAAGCCAAATTTAGAAAACAACCTATGGTTTCTGGCCATCACAGGTGAAAGGCCAATATCTAAGTAAACAAACTGTGATCCCTATAGAGCTGTTGGGCAGCAATACCAACAGTCAGTGCTAATTAAAGCGCTTTTTTTAGCTTTTTGTGATATGGTAATATGCAAAAGCAAATAAGACAACCTCTGACTTCAGAAATACACGTTTTGCAAGAAAATACACCTTCTTTCTTTTACTCACTAATCATTTCTTTTGTTATACCAGACACTGCTTCTTGAGTTTTCTTTAAAGCTTAAAACCACAGCTCTTGAAAGAGACTTTTCTTTCTAAACATTGGCAAGCTGGTTTCCTTTGGTGTTTGAGCTTTGAGGGGCACCTCACTGGGTTGCAGAGTTTCATCAATTCCAAGAAACCTTAACAAAAAATCAGGTGCTACAAGCAAAACTATTTTATCCTCCTTCTTCCTTACCCTTTACTCTGGCATGGAAACTGAACCAAAAACTAGAAATATAATGACACAGAGACTTCAAAGGGTTTTTCTTTTGGAGCTCTGAGTGAGCATAGATGGCAGTAGAAGGGACAGGGCCTACACCCACAAATACTAAAGCTGCCCCCAGGGAGGGCAAGCAAGCAGGAACACAATGAACAGAGAGGGCAAACAGGGCATGAGACATGGGCCAGGGCACCATGACACTGTCTGCACAGGCAGGGCAAGCTGGAAGGGCACTGAGGCACTGCCAACTCAAGCCCTTAGCTCAGTTGGAGATCTTCACCCTCACTGACAGAGCTCAAGTGTTTCTTTGGACAAAATTTACTTCTGCTGTGCACACCAGAAAGGGTGGGGCAACCCAGATGGAGTGCCCATGAAACCATGCAAGAGTCCAGGTCTCAGGCTGCAGGGAATGATGGAGGCTGGCACTGCTCTCAGGGCAGCAGAGACAACAGCTGTGTGAGGTGTGATCAGGCAGGTGACCTACAAAGCCTAATGCCAGAGCTCAGAGACAAAGTAGAAAGACTAAGAAGTATTAGGAAGTCTGAGGAAGAGACTGAGTGGTGGAGCCACACTCTACCACACCTCAAACGCACCCAATGTCCACTTCACATGAAGCAATGGATCCCCCACCCTCTCACCACCAGGCAGCAGGGGACCTTAGAGACAGAGGTGAGTGGAAACAGGTTCCTCCTTGGGCTGGGCAGGTGAATCCCCTCCCAAACTACCTCACCTTCCCAGGTGCCCTTACACAATAGGTGTAGGGCCCTGGAATCCCAGGACCAGGGAAATGAGAAGGTGGATGAAAGTCTATCTGGGCTGGTCCGATTGTCTGGGACAGGGCAGCCTACCGCCTACATCATGACCTTCTCAATTAAGAAAATAGAAAGGTAGCAGTAATTGGTGACTCCCTTTTCAGAGAAATGGAGAGCCCAATATGCTGACTGGAATTAACCCGTATGGAAATGTGTTGCCTCCCTGCAGCCCAGGTAAGAGACATCACCAAGAAACTTCCCAGTGGTACAGTCAACTGATCACTACCCACTACCCATTTACCAGGTGGGTAGCAGCAAAGTCCCAATAACAAGGCTGTGAATGACCAAGAAGGGGGACCTCAGGGCTTTGGGATAACTGAACAAGGGATTTGGAGCAAAAACTGTGTTCTCTTCTTTCCTGCCAGTTGCAGGGAATGATGGGGCAAAACCCAGGAAAATCCCACAGAGGAACTCCTGGCTTCAAGAGTGGTGTTGCCATCAGAATTTGTGGGGTTTTGATAATGGGTCAGTTTTTATGACACTGAGTCTGCTGACAATAAATGAGATCCTCCTGTCTCAAAGGGCAAAAAAGGGTCCTAGCAGGGTTCACTGAAAGAGCTTTAAACTAGATGTGAAGGGGGACAGGGCCAGGCTTGCCAAAGAAAAGGTGTGAGAAGGGGAGATCTACAGTGACCACCCAGGCAGCAAAAGGAGGCTTAAGAGGAGATACCTCCAGAGAGTACAAGCATCCAAATTCGTTGACACAATTAAATACTACCATAAAGTGCCTGTACACCAATGCACACAGAATGGGGAACAAACAGGAGAAACTAGAGATCTGTGTGCAATCAAAGGACTCTGACCTCACTGCAATTAGAGATGTGGTGGGATAGCTGACATGACTGAAATACTGTCATAAAGGAAATGCTATTTAGGAGAGGCAGACCAAGAAGGCAGGGTGGTGGAGTTACCCTCTCTTGAGGCAACACCTGGAATGTATCAATCTCTTGGCATGGATGATGAGTGAGTCAAGACCTTAGGGGTCAGGATAAAAGGGATAACACTTGTGGGTGTTTGCTATAGGCCACCCGGGCAGGAGGAGAAGGTGGATGACACCTTCTACAGGCAGCACAAAGCAGAGTCACAGACACTGGTTCTTGTGGGGGACTTTAACTACCCTGACATCTGCTGCAGAACCAGCACTGTGAAACATGAACAGCCCAGGAGGTTCTTGAAAAGCAGTGATGACAACTTCCTGTCACAGGCAGTGGAGGATCCTACAAGGAATGTTGTGCTGCTTGACTTCACACAAACAAACAGGGAAGGCCTTGTGGGGGATGTGAAGGTTGGGGGCAGCCTTGGCTGGGTAGTGACCATGAGAATGTGGACTTGAGCATCAGGGAAGGAGGAAGCAGAACAGCAAGTAAAATGGTAACCATGGACTGCAGGAGAGCTAACTTTAGCCTCTTTGGGGATCTTCTTTGAAGAATCCCATGGGAACAGCTCCTGCAGAGAAGAGAGGTGCAAGAGGGTTGGTTGATACTCAAGGATAAATTCCTCCAGGCTTAAGAACAACACATCCCGATGAGCAAGAAGTCAGGTAAAGAGGCTAACAGACTTGCATGAACAAATGAAGAACTGTCATTACCCAGGCATAAGCAGGAAATACACAGGAGATGGAAACAGGGTCAGGCCACTTGGAATGAAGATAGATAGGTTGTCAGAGTAAGTAGAAATGAGACACAGAAAGTCAAGGTGCATCTGGAATTAAATGTGGCCAAGCATGTCAAGGACAACAAGGGAGGTGATCCTGCCCCTCTACTCAGCCTTAGTGAGGCTACATCTGGAGTGCTTTCTCCAGTTCTGGGCTCCTCATTAGAGGAGAGACACAGAGGTCCTGGAGCAGGTCCAGCAGAGGGACAAAAGGACTTGGAGCATCTTTCTTAAAATGGAATGGGGGAGCTGGGCCTGTTCAGCCTCAAGAAGAAATGACTGAGAGGGGACCTCATACACATTGTCTCCCAAAACATCCTCCCAGGTAAGCTCAGGAAATGTGGGTTAGATGAATGGACCCTGGGGTAAATCAAGAACTGACAATGGCAGAGCTTAGTGGGTCCTGATCAGTGCACCAGAACTCAGCTGGAGGCCTGCAGTCAGTGGTGTTCCCAAGGCTCCAATCTCATTGAATTTGTTTATCAACAACCTGGAGGAAGGGATCAAATGCACCCTCAGCAAATTGCTGGTGACACTAAACTGGGGGGAATGGCTGATCCACCTGAAGGCTCTGCTGCCATTCCATGGGACCTTGATCAGCTGGAGGGTTGGGCAGAGAGAAACCTGATGGGGCTCAACAAGGACAAGTGTCGGGTCCTGCAGCTGGGGAGGAGCAGCCCCAAGTGCCAGCACAGGCTGGGGCTGACTCCTACAGAGCAGCCCTGGGGAGAAGGACCTGGGACTCCTGGTGGATCACAAGCTGCCCATGAGCTGTCAGTGCCCCTGTGGCCAGGAGGGCCAATGTCATCCCGGGGTGCATTGGGAAGAGTGTGGCCAGCAGGTCGAGGGAGGTGATCCTGCCCCTCTACTCGGCCCCAGTGAGGCCACACCTGGAGTGCTGTGTCCAGTTCTGGGCTCCTCAGCACAAGAGAGACAAGGAGCTGCTGGAGAGGGTCCAGTGGAGCGCCACAAGGATGGTCAGGGGTCTGGAGCATCTCTCTTATGAGGAGAGACTGCGGAAGCTGGGCCTGTTTAGTCTGGAGAAGATTGAGAGGGGATCTCATCAATACATAGAAATATCTCAAAGGTGGGTGTCAGGAGGATGGTGCAGAATCTTTTCAGTGCTGCCCAACACTGATGTTGGATGAGGAGCAATGGCCATAAACTAAAACACAAGAAGTTCTACCCCAACATGAGGAAAAGGTTCCTTATACTGAGGGTGGGAGAGCACTGGAACAGGCTACCCAGGGAGATCGTGGAGTCTCCCTCTCTGGAGACATTCAAAAATGTCCTTGATGAATTCCTGTGTAACCTGCCCTGGATGACTTTGCCTTGGCGAGGGGGTTGGACTAGATGATCTCCAGAGGTCACTTCCAAACCTAACGATTCAGTGATTCTGTGATTCTCATCAGTGTCTTACCACTATCTAAAGGAAGAGTGTCAATGGATGGATCCAGGGCCTGCTTGGTGGTGCCAAGCAACAGGACAAGAGGCAGTGGACAAAAACTGATGCACAGGAAACTCCGCCTGAGCATGAGGAGGAACTTCTTTGCTGTGCAGTGACTGAGCACTGGCATGGAATGCCCACAGAGGTTGTAGAGTCTCCCTCACTGGGGGTATTCAGGAACAATCTGGACACAATTCTGTGCAATGTCCTCTAGGATGACCCTGCTGGAGCAGGGGGTTGGACCAGATGACCCATTATGATGCCTTCCACCCTGACACATTCTGTGAGTCGGTGAGTCAGTGATTTGTTAATCAGCTGTTTTATTTTTCCAAATATATTTATACTTATATACACCTATACCTATAAACAACATCAACAGTCCTGTCCTCCCTTTGCTGTGTTTTAAGTACACAGGCCAGACATACAAAAGACACCTGGTAGGTCAGGACCAGTATAGTTACACACACTTTCCTTTCTCCCTTTGCACTGATTGCAGTGACTTTTCATACAATTGCAATATATCCCATCTTTTATCTAATTCACCTGCCTTGCTGTAAAGGCCTCCAACTAAGAAAAAAACCAACACTTTCTTCTCCCCAGGGGACTTTTTCCTTTTCCTGTTTAGCAAACCTCTTACTTTTCTGTTGAAATTAATATTTTTGAAGTAGTTACAGAATTTTTCTCTTGCAATATGTTTTTGGATATCAGAATAAAACCCTTTTATTTTAAGCAGTTGCCACAAAAAATGGGGACAGATTAATAAATGTCTATATAACAAACAAACAACAACTGGTAGTTAAAATTCAGAGGACATTTCCTATGAGACTATAAATAATAAATAATTTGTGTGAGGCTAAGGAACAGGCAGAGTAACATTTTCAAAATGGCACACTATCAAATCAAGAGGACTAGACTCCTGCTACAAAAGGCAAAGAAAAAGGATATGCATTTTAAGCTCCATTGACTCTCCAGACATGGAGACCACTGACGAAGAGTGTTATCTACAGAGTGCCTTGTTTATTCCTGATCTGTGATAAGGCTACTCTGGGAATTTCTGTCCTACAGAAAAAGAGTAAAACTGCTTTCTGATTACACCATCCATCTGACCTACAGTACCAGCTGTGAAGTAGTACCTATTAACATTCATAGATCCTGTTGTGGAACCAGGGACCCTGAACAGTACTGGCTGGGGACAGAAGCAGTAGCAGGTGTCATTGCCACTAAAACCTCCAGATTTTCCAGCAGTTTAATTATAAGGAGACCATTCTCAAAAGCCCTAACTCTCTACTGCAGCTCTAATAAACCAAAACAATAATTTTCAAGATACATTACTTATACTGCTGTGCAGTTAGAGCTCTCTGTTAACTCTTGAGAGTGTGAATTGACACTTTATGGTTTGCTTTCACACACATGCCAACAATTTGAAAAACTAAAGAAGTTTCAGATTTCTTAAAACACAGGACCTCTGAGGAGAAACTATCTAGCAGTAGTCATGGAGCACTGGTTGCGGACAAAGTTACAAATAAAAGGAAGCATCCTGTGATGAACCATCAGGTTGGTGCAGGACAGCAAAAATCACTCATCTTCCCTTTTCAGAATGGAACTAAACCCTGCAAGGGGTTATTTCACTAAAGTGCTTGCAATTAACACTCAGATCTTTGGATGGAAAATGTAGCAAATTGCTACAGTTTCCTTGTAGTGCTAGAATAAGTGTCCTAGAGTGAAGGGACCCCCAGCTGCACAATGAAATACTGGCAAATTATATTCCATTTGCACTGATTATATGTTTCTTATAAAATTTAATGAATAAAGCTTGCTAAAATAATTAAATTTAAATATTGGATTCTGCATCTTTATGTAATCGCTGGCAGTCAGTAAATCTTAAAGATCATTCAAAGACATTCTGTAACTTGTGGCACATTTTTCCATGTTTCCTTTGGAAACAAGGCTACGACATTAGCCTGTCTACACACCTCTGGCCAAACAAAGCAGTGATCTTGCAGACAAATACGGCTAACTGGCTCAAAATGCAATAGGTAAAACACAGTTAAGCCAGGAAAAATGGGCAACCAGGACTAGGACAGCCCTAACAGTAGGACCATATGGATGACAGGAAGGGAAAGGCTTAATTTGGTATTTGCAAGAGTCAGTCACAAATTCGAAATCAAGAAGAAATTAGGCTATCTTCTTGACAGTTTGACACTGAATGGTAGGGAAGACAAACTGGGACACAGAAATGGAAAGAGATGGAAAACAGATTGTTGAATCATCTAAGTGTATACAGACATTGCACTACCTAGATTACAAACTACCAGCTTGCACTCCAACATTACATAACCTGTGTTAGAATACATGTCCAGATGTTTCTACAGGAAAACACCCTGAGAGATGTTTTTCCTTTTAGAGATTCAGTAGTCCTGTACAGCAAGCTGACAGATGAAGTTTTTTCCAAAAGACAAGCTTCATGAGCACGCCATGAAAAAGAGACACATTTTCAGTACATGCTTTATATGCTGTCTATACAATCCAGCTGCAGAGACTGGCAGGTTCAGCACCATCCCAAAGAATAGTGCACTACTGCAGAGCACCTATTTTTTGCAAAACACTAGAGTTTTTAAAGACAAGACCCACCATCCATAGAAGGAAAAAATATAATTTGTGTAACTCCACTTTTTCTTTAGGAAGGAAATGTAATGTTTAAAATTAAAATTAAGCTTCCTTATTCCACCATTCTTTTTGTCGGCAAACGAAAGCCATAAGCTGAAACTACACAAAGTTGGGGAAATTTAATATAAATTTGGATGCCACTTATTCATTCACAGGGATGTTTTTAGCCATGTTAGTATCCAATGTGAAATGTAAATATCAAGCAAAAAATATCTACAAAATTGTAACTCAATCCTAAGAAGTCACCATAAATTGGTCTGTCAAAGGAATGCTTCATAAATATATTTTTCAGCACACAAAGACTTCCAAGACTAAAATCTGAGTCAAATACAGCATTCTTCAGATGAAGTAAGTTGCAGGTGGCAATCCCAAGTAACAAGGCATATCTTATTTCCTCAATTTCACAACACTTTTAATTGAAACACATGTAAATGAATGTGATTGAAAAGATGGTGAATGGTGGTTGTAGAACAATAGCGAACATTTTAAATTGCAAATAACTTGTCTAACAATCAGTGCCAATAGTTTTACACTTTTGACCCACTGCTTACTGTAGTATCTGTGTAACAGAGCCCTTTAATACTGCTGAAATCTACCACTGTAACTGCTAATTGGGTTTTAGGGTCAGAACGTATATACCTAAATTTATCCCTAGATGACACCATATTACTGTAACTCTACACAGTATTTGCAAAGCATGACACTGAAAAAAAACCACTGCTGCCCTATATAATTCTTAAACCAAGCAAATTCAATCTTACAGCCTTAACATTCTCAAAAAAAAAAAAAAAGAAAGAAAATCACTAGCAACCATAAACCAAATTAAGCAATTCACTTCTGGAATGTTTTAACAAAGGCATTTATTTCTTGTTACAAATGAAGTTAATACTAGCATGGCGTTTGCATTTTTTTTTTAATTTTAAACAATGTTAAACTGGTTAGGAGCTCACACTACTGAAATAATCCATTAAATATTTACAAGAAAAAAAAAAAATCAGAAGTTCATAGCACCATACCTGTGCCCTTGCATGAACTTCCCCAAGGAGACCTGAGTACTGCTGTTCCAGATACTTTTTTTCATTCTGCCAACAGCTTGCCTGTGCTTTCATCTCTTCAGCCATTTTGTTAAAAGCATCTTCCTGCCTCTGCTGAAGTTCCTTCATTGTATTGGACTTGTTTTTACAAACATATTCTAGGTGAGATATCTGTGTGACAAATATTTAAAAATAAATTCTTTTACTTCTCTAAACACCTTTTTACTTTGTTGTACATATCAGTTTAACGACAGACAATCCCAGCATAAACGCTAAACTGTAATTTCTTCACTATATTCATTAAAACTAAGTAAAACCCTTTCATGATGGATTATTTACTTGAGTTGTGCAACAAAATGAACAAAAAATTGGATTCAGTTTTGCCATTGTTGTACCATGTTGCAGATATTTGTTGCTTTCCTTGTTGAAAACCTGGACACTTCTATTTGTTTTTTTTACACAAGTGCATTAAGTCTTGTGTTGCTAAAGTACCAATCTGAGTATACCAGTCCTTTAGAAGTTTGCAAGAATTGCAATTAATAAGTAAAAAAACAGTCCTTAATTTAATGTTTGTTTTAGTGGAAACCCAAGACGTTCCAGACACTAAGTATTAAAAGAATTTCAGGACATTTTAGCATACAGAAGTTGTTTTCAACAAGCACAAATGGATTCACTCTGTGGATAACTTTGGAGCTTCCATGCAAACTAAATGGAGGAATGAATCAAGGTAACAATACTCTTTAAAACACACACCTACACTTTATTACTAGAGAGTGTCAGCAAGCTACTTTTCAAATAGTTCACACAGAAATACAAGAGAAAAATTTTGTTTGCAAGAAAGCGGGTACAACACAAGTGACATACTGTTCAAAATCCCTGAAAAGCTGGTAAGTACATGAAGAGAACCCCAGAGACCTCACAGTCAATATCAATAACCATACTAAATTAAAAGGCAAGAAACAATATGACACTACATCCCCAAACACTGCCAGTAATGTTCACTCCCTTCTCTTCCATTCCCTTTCCGCCTTTACTTCTAAAACAAAATAGGAAAGTACATCAAATGTTCATAATCCACATTGCATCCTATCCCCTTTAATAAGGGGGTAGGTCCAAATGACTGCTGGGGTATTAATTAAATGATGGGCAGAGTTAAAACAACTCACTGTAACTGGCCCTGCATCTTACTCAGGCAGGAAGAGTGGTCACTCCAGAAGATGAGAAATGCCAAAGGAGATTTTGCCTTACTATGTCTCAAAAAATGTCAGTGCAGACAAGTTCTGGAGTTAGGACTGACCTGATCAATGGAGTCAGAAAATGAACTGAAATCCTAAAGACTGTCATATGTTAGTCTGTGGAGTCAGTTTAAGTTATTTAAAATGAGGTCTTTTCTTTCCTAAAAATGCAGGGATTTCTGGAGAGAAAGGCCACATAAGCTTACTTACATCAAAATAATTCCAAAAAGTAGAGCTCCTCTCTATAGCAAATATTGACATGTTTTACAAAAACAGGTAATTTCTATTCATGTTTCTGAACCAAATTCTATAATCCACGAGTTACAATTAAATGAAAAAAATACACTCATTCTTTCAAACAGTACCTCTGAATAATAAACATATAATTTAAAGATGATATTCCTAGAGTAAGTGCATTTTGTTTCTGTTTTATGGTAAAATAAAGACTTGCTTTATTAGTGTAAATGACTAAGTTCTTTGAATTGCTTCATCAGTAAGATTAATTTATTTTCTTTTAATTAGGTCCCTGTGGCTAATATTGGCTAGTACTATTAGCATGTCCTGCACTGAAAGTGGAGCTTAGAGACTTCATACAGACTTCAGTCACATTTACATGCCCACAGCAATGGCATCAAACTGAGTTGTAGACAAGCCATAATTAATGGTATTGAATTATTAACGTCCAAATTCTTTTTGAAATAAGATGAATGTCAGTCCTTTTTAATGATACTGCGATGTGGACAAATGTCACTGAATTTAATAGAGGTAGCTGGTGCCTAAGGACACTTACCTTCTCATTAGCCCTGTTGAGGTCTGAGATCAGGGCATCAACATTCTCCTGCAAGACTACACAAAGCTCAGGCCAAGAGAATCTATCTAGGATGCCTTCTGGTTGTTTTATAAGCACACAGCCTGCTATCAAATGCTGGTATAAGCTATGAAGGAAGGTTAGTTTCTCCTGAAACAAAAGGAAAAATTACATGTTGTAGCTGAACAGTGTTAGAATTGAAAGACATGCATCACATGGGCAGTAATATGAACTACGTATCAGTGAAAAAAAGCCCACACAGCTCCTTCTCAAACCTGTTTCAAAATTCCTCAATTGCTAATATTTGCAGTCATACATACTGAAGTGAATGTAAGAAAACAGTTTTTACAAAATTTGTCTGTTTAGACATAATATATAAATAAATTATGTAACTACAGAACAGTCCTGCTGTCACCACAACCACTACCTGATACAGATAAAAAATTCCATGCTATTAGTACATGCAATTTATTTATTTATGGTAAAACTTTCCGTTATATTCAAACTGTACCCACTTGCAACATCTGCAGAGCATGCAGAAAATTCTCTGATTGGCTTGGCAGCACAACACACCATTTATACAACTATCACTCTAAAGTCTTTCAAAAACTGTTTTTGTGTGGATTATGTATGAGACTAAATGGCCAGACAAAAGAGGCTTATAGCTTCATCAGGTAAACTCCACAAGCCATGCCTCATTCATTTACACTGATTTTAGTCAGTAATATAATAAATTGATGCAAGTAAGAAATAAACTTCAGCAACAACAGCATGCCATAGAAATTCCATCCTCAATGTTTTAAGCACAGATATGCAAATTAGCAACTTTGATTAAGACAACAATAGCAAGCTGTACCTCAAAAGTCACAAGAACAAAGTCTGTAAACCATTGCAAAAGTTCCTATTGTTTTCCAGGGGCCTTGTTTGAGGTTTTACATTAAGAAATTACAGATGGCTGAGATAGGAAACTAGGGTTTTTCTGAGCCCTTTCCATTACACTTAGGTGCATTTTCTCACAATTATTTCATGATATTTTAGGCAATTAAAAAGAAATTGTAGTTTAGTTTATTTTAAGTTTGTTTCTAACAGAACTACAAATTCCCCAAGGAAAATCCAGTGTGCCACCATCATTACATTTTTTGTTTGAGCTGTGATAAAACTAGGATGATAATTATCCATTTGGCGTGAAAAACAGATTCCAAGACCCCAAATCAATTCACACATGTTGAATACAACCACAGGGTTGTAGACATGCTGACTTTACAATATAGCCAGACTTCTAGTTTCCTTCACTTTAATCATTATCTGATGTGTGTAACAATTCCAGCTGCTTCATGTGGACCCCATTTAAATACCAGACTGTAAAAGAGGTGGAAAGAATGTTTCCTTTTTACTCAGTTGGCATCCATGTCCAAATTTGTGGAAGTAATGAGCTCAATATGCACAACATCTACAAGTATATCATTGCCATTGCTAGCACAGAACCGCTTTATTGGGCGGAAAAACCAACAAAATTAACATCTGTTAATACATATAAGGAGAGAGATAATAGTTCTGAAATAAGACATTGTGGACCCATTCCCACATATAGCACACCACAATTAGCTAACAGATAAAAACCAAGAATTTCTAGGTTTTGTGCCATGCATGCAAATCTACCTCAATTCCATATTTGCTATCTATCAATGCCATGTGGATCAGTAATTAACACATAACAACATTATTACATGTTTCAATTGTAAAACATTTCTGTTAACTTTTAATTGGAAAGAAAGAAATAATTGTTCGTCGCAGTAGTTTTTTAAATAAACTCCGATTTTCAAAAATTCAAAATACTGGAATGATTAAGCTATTAGTTCTGATACAGAAGAAAGGAGAACCAATATGTCCTGAGATCTTGTAGATATTAAACACATATTTCAAAATACGTATCTTAAGATCATATTTTAGGGATAAATCTGTTAAGACTAAGAGTAACCATCTGATGTATGTAAATGTATAAAGCTGAGATTAAATAAAGACTCTTTGACAGTCATCTTGTCTCTAGTAATACCTCCATATCCTTCTGGTAAGCCCTGGTAAGCTTCTGGATTTCATTTTCAGATTCTGTGGCACGTACTTGCTCTTTCTCCCAACATTGCTGTACATCCTGTAGTTCCATTTTTAAAGTTTCTATTAAAGTCCCTCTGTCTGCAAACTTAGCGTGCAGATGATTTAACTCTTTATTGGCATCAGCCACGGTATCCTGAGCTTCCTGTAAACCAGAGGAATGCAACAGAAAGGTTGGTGTAAATTTTGCTCTATAAAATGCTTGCCTTAGTCAAGTGCTCATCATCTGAGGAAATAAACAGTCATATAACCACATGTATTCATAAGACTCCAGGCTAGGTTGACACTATCTTTCAAAAACAGAATTTCAAAACTGACAATAGGCCTCTTCCACAGCTCGCAACGAGACAGCACTGGAAATCCATCTCTGACAGGTAAAGGCTCCATGGTGCAGTGGTCTTCACAGTCCCCTCTACCCTCACAAATAAGATGCAGAACACAGGGATGCAACTTATCCTCTGCAGAGTGCAAAGCTCTCAGAGCTATTGAAAAGATACATTATTTTCTTAAGTGAATCCCTGATCTGTTACAGCTGAGTCTGTAAGCAATACAGCTGCTGTTGTCCACTGTATTCTTTATACGCAAGATAAAAAAAGTGAGGACTCTCTTCAGAGGCTTGACCATGGGAAGTAAGTAATACACAGAAATGGTAATAAATACCATTATGTTACCAGCACCAAAATCTCACCAGGTAAACAAAGAACTTAATACACTACCCCTTTTTGAGCCAAAATATTGTGCAGATACACTGGATTTCCAGCACTGCTAAAGTCTGCAAAAGGTCAAATTAAAAGCATTGCTTATTTTTCATAAAATCATAGCTTCATAGATCATAAAATCATACAAAAGATACTACCAAATTCATCAGAAAATGACAAGTCTTATTCTTCTAAATAAAAACATTAAAATATTAAAGTAATGTTAAATTTCTAACACAAATGCTTTCAGACTGGATCTAGATTTTGATCATCTATACAATATTATTACCAAAAATTTAGAGAGATTGAAAACTGGCATATAGCATAAAAACCAGTACCCATTGTGTGCAGCAAGCTCAGTTTTCACATGAAGAATACAAGTATCTATTGCAAAGGGTTGCAAAAATTTTAGGTGAGTTAAAAAGGTGCTGCAACAAAAGTAGAAGTCCTACATCTTCTGAACATAAGTTAGTAAAGAAAGCTCAGAACAGATGACAACACATCATGTGCAAGTATGCATTAATGTGAGGATTAAATAAATGTTGCAGAAAAACACTGCATAAAATCACAAAGCAGCATATCCTCAGCAAAAGAATCTGAAAAATACTGGGTTTACAGACATTCTATTTTAGCAGTAATACAATACACTGCTAGTTGGGAGATTAAGTTAAAACACAACCTCAGGACTTGCTCACTCCCTTGGCTATTGATTTAACCAGACAAGATATTACAAAAGTGGTGTCAGCCAAAAACAGGAAAAAAAATCTGTTCCAAAACTAAAGGAAAGACTTCTTCAGTGATTTTGTCTCAGGTAAATTTTACTCTAAGAAATTCTAGGCTGCACACTTTACAGCTGTTAAAGACAACTTGATGCATCACATGCATTGACCTTTCTGATAAAACAAACAAAAAAAATTAACAAAAGAATGGACATTTTTAATAAAATATACCTTCATATGTACAGAGATAATTAAACTACCTTCTACCTTTCTTGAGAAAAAGAGTTAAACAAAAAAAAATTACTGACACTGATTTCAATATAAAACAATACTTTGCAAATTTATAAATTTATTTTCATTATTTCAGAAGTGCAATCATTGAAATTATGTAATCTATAGCGGTAACCAGAATAAAGCAGCATAGCTTCACACAAACTTGCAAGGTAAACTCGTTTGTCCAACAGAATACAATGATATAGACACTTACTCTGATAAGAAAAAGAGATACTTTTAATTCAGAAATACACCTTTTGCAGAACTTTCAAATTTTATGCTACATTCATTGAACCATACCTTAAGGTCTTGTCTTAAAGCACATATCTGCTTCTCAGATACCTCAAGTTCTTTTGTCACCTTTTTAAACAAAGTCTTCGTTTTCTCAAGCTGTGAAAAATATGAAAATCAAACAAGGTTTTACAGAAAGGCTGCAATGATCTATTCAATATAATATAAAGGAAGAATTTTGTATATAAAAGTAAAAAACCAAAATTTATTTCAATTCCTTGAACAGCTTTTGTACTCCTTACAATCTAAGTAACATGCCATTACAAAAGCCCTAAATAACTCTTTAATAATGCTTTAAAAGAATCCCAAACTGAGTTGACTCTTACCTATCCTATTAACTCTCAAAATATCCGACAAAAACACAGACTCTGAAATGCACCTGAAAGCATAATAAATTTAGATAATGATCTGGGGAGTGGTTTGAGAAAACAAGTGTTCAAGTCAGTGGCCATTTGCAGAAACTGTCCAGCTACAAGCGTGGTTCTTTACTGAGCACTGGACAGTGCTCTCAGACTGCAAAAAGCAGAATGTTCCAAAGAGACACAGTGACTACTGTAGGGTTAAAAGCAACCATCTCAGAGGCTGCTTAATGTGTACCGAGGTACCATAATGTGTACTAGCTTCACTTTCCACTTTCAGAAAGGATAGCAACATATCAAAATAATCTGTATCTCTGTTTATATGGTGATACTGCTAATGCCTGACATTTACAGGGCAACTCAGAAACAGAATACCCCATTTACAAAATTTAGTAACTACTTTTAAAATCATATGTTTATTTTTGTATTTTGATGTCAGGAAACCTGGCAGAACTCTTAGAAATAATTACAGTAAATTAAAGAATGCTACTGGAGTATTTCCAGTCTTTTTATTGGTTTACTAGCCTCTTCCCTCTCCCCAAGCATATTCTGGTGTCGGCACTATACAGAAAGTCAGAAGCTAGTTATCTACAAATCCCAAAACACTTCTACACCTTTCAGTCATGCAAATTAACTAGATCTTTTAATCTAATGTTTAACACAGTAAGTTAAAGATAAAACATGACAAGCTTACCAGCATATTTCACATATACATACAGGTGTACACATACATTAATAAATTCCTCAATATGTGGGATCTTGCTGAAAACATTTTTATAATGTAGAGAACCACTAAAATTTGGTTACTGTTGTGTTGCTTACTAACACACTTCTTATTGTGTATAAAAACATCCTGGTTTTATTGCACAGTGCCCTTGATAGTCCCCTTGTGCATTATTGTATTATTAAAAAGTTTTATTATTAAACATATCTCACACATAAAAAGCCAAAAGCAGCATTCTCTGTGGGGGCGGGGGTAATCAAGAAGGACAGAGCACTGCCCTTTCTGTGCACCACGAAGGTGCTCAGTGATCTCTGGCTCCATATGACAACTTCAGGGTCAGTCACACACAGTCCTACTGGGAAGTCTTGTGGCAGGTCATCTGTTGGTCCTGCTCTGCTTGCGATTTATTTTCCTTGACAGTTCATTCTTCTTTCTGTCAGAACACTCTCTTTGCTTTCTTAGAAGCCACCCCCTTGGTCTCCCCACTGCTGTCTCTGGCACAGTTTCACAACAAAGCACATCACTAAGCCAAAGCCTGCTGAGTCGACTTTTCAACTGTGCTGCCTATCACGTGATGCTCCTCCTCCCAAATAACAATTCGCTGTGGGTAATATGTTCCTAGTTACTCTTCAGCTTCCAGACTTGGGTCTCAGAAGAGTTTCATAACGACTATACACATCAGTTCTCTTATCTCACTGGGAGAGACTTAACAGTGCTTGCTGTTTAAAAAGTATAATTGTTTCCATGGTCACTTACTTTTGTGCCCCTTGAACAAACTCAAAGGTCTTGTGGGAGACTATTCTTCTCCCGACAAAAGGGGAAAAACTGATATAGTTTTCTTCTTTTTTTGATTTTTAAACTTTTTTAATGTGTTGAGTGACTAGCTAGACCATGCATTTGTCAAAACAAAAGACAAAACCTAGACATTAAATAGAGCGCTGGCATTTTTACAATCTTACCACACCTTGCCTTTCTGTATTTGCCAATTTTATTCAAAGACTAATCACAAGTTTGTACAAAAAATTTTAATGGTGCAGTTAACTTCTTTCTACAACCTTTAAAGCCACAAATTATTAAAATATTTACACCCAAGAGGAGTAATTTTGTCACACTAGCAAAACACACAACAAAATAAATGCAAAACTGTAACTTCTCAGTCAGTGATATAAAAGGACAATAGGACTGCATGAAATACATCTGATTTTTTTCAAGGGTAAGATTCCCAAAACTGAAATATGTTCATTATTTTCTTTGATAACTTAAAGACAGTGTTTTAACAGTCCTATTTTAATTGAAATTGCTGCAAAATAGCTTCCAAAGAGATTCCATCCAAAACACACTCTCCTCAGAAAATTATACCAGTTTTAAAAGTACAGGGGAGTAGGATCATTTACTTAACTGATAGCAATGACTATTGAGGCTCAACCGTTGTATATTTAGGAACACTGCAGTATATGCTGCCGCATTCTTACATCATTATCTTTTAACTAAAGT
The DNA here is from genome assembly GCA_013397915.1 of Daphoenositta chrysoptera. NCBI lineage: Eukaryota > Metazoa > Chordata > Aves > Passeriformes > Daphoenositta > Daphoenositta chrysoptera. The sequence goes on along the minus strand of VZRO01003925.1, from coordinate 416,411 downwards.
CCTATACATGAATGGTTTGTTATCCTAAATGTTTTTTGAAAATAACCCCAAAAGGTTGAGTAAGAAAACCAAATTAAACTAGAAAGACAAAAAACTCTTCTCCCTGTCCCCACAAATGTAAGTGAAACTTCACTGTAGGGCAAGCTTAGAGAAATAGTAGCGACAGATTTTTTCTTTGGGTATACTTGAAGCTGTCAACTCAACATTCCCGCTCTTCTGCCCTTTTTTACAAGCAAAGCGTATGTACTGCTGCAGGCCAAATGCAATACATAGAGAGCCAAACATTGCAAGTGTTACCTCATTAGACGTATCTTCCAGCTTGTTCTGGTAAGCTGTCAAGGTACACCTCAAAGTCTCAACGACAGAGCAGCTCAGAGGTTTATCTTTGTCCTCACAAGTGCCTGAAGGAAAACATGGAACGAAAATTAAGCCTGAAAGCAACAGAGAGAAAACTACTCACCCTGGATGCGAGGTATTAGAATTAGTTAGGGCTTCAGTGACAATACAGAACACTGAAGAGCAGCCTTGTTTGTCAAGAGAGATACAGCTGTATAGCCACACTTTCACAGCAAATATAGCTGAAAGACACTTGTATAAAAGCTCTAATACAAGATACAGAACTGTAAATGCTGGATTACATTTATACCTAATGCATTTGGTATGCAGTCTCACATATTATTTCTACTGTGGTCAAGCCTGTGTCATTCAGTCAGACAAGTCAACTTCAAAACCACACAATTATATACTTTGAAAAACATCTTGTCTGAAAGTTGAGAATGTTACACTTTTCCTGACCTTATTTTGCTGTTGTGACTAAGCATGCATATAATAATGCAGTACTTCATTTACTTAGAGCCTTACCGAGCCAAAGATCACATGACTATGTTATGCTTGGAGAGGACTTAAAACATTTTAAATTAACTTGAACTTCGTTCCGAAGGAAATAATAAAAAAAAATTATCTGTCTGCAGAGTCCTACATAACGGTTCAATTATAAATCTGATATATCCATTATATACACACTAAACTTATTTATTAAACCTTTAGATGGACACTTCTGATCTTGTTGACTTAATTAGGGACATATGAACAAGTCTGACCATTCCAAAGTGCATAGAACTATGTGCCAAGAAAGCAAAACAACACTGTATTGATCGAGAGGTTGCAAGATGTCAGCTGATATTCAGTTTCCAAGAACAAACTTTTTTTTCCTGGTGTTACACCACAATACCAGGTTATTGACAGATCATTCTTCTCAGCATTATTTATATTCCTAAGAAACATTTATAATTTACTTTGTAACAAATTATAGTATAAACTTTTCCACAAGTTTTAACATGTTCTATAAGCAAAACTAACTTTACCAACTCTAAAAGCAGCCTTATTTTGCTGTAGTGAAAAAATCTGTGGCATTTGAAATCCAGGAAGGCTAAACTATCATAACTCCCATCACAACTAAACAATGATACAGGTGTTTATCACCAGTGCCATTAAGCAATTTACACAGAGTGGCTCATTAAGTCAAATCATATACTAAAGCCCGAGTCTTTTCCTCATCTCTCCATAAAACTTTATCACCTAGAGGAGGTGCACTTACGTACTTGCAGGGTGAGTATTTTTTAAGAATCCTATAATTAGAGTAATCTAATAAGCATAATATTCTACTAAGGCATTGTATAAAAATGATGAGATTTCTCCTGTAGGCTACACATAATGCACCAATAGAACTCAGTGGAAAGCTTACGTAAGTGCACAGGTCAGAAAGTATTGCCAACTGCCATTCTGGAAATTCTTTTAATTACTTAGCCTCTTCAGTTCCAACTTCTGATAATACCAGAAAGTATGGAGTGCTATTCAGACTGGGCTAGGTGTTACAGTCAAAGCACCACATACTTGCAAGACTGCTTTCAGCAACAGGAGCATGATTTGCTCTACAGCATGCACATCCCAGTGACAGACCCCTGCTCTGTCCCATCAGCCACTCCACCTACTTTCCACAGTTTCTAAAAGTCTACAGAGTCAGGGAAAAGCAAGATCTTCTTAATGACACTCCAGAGCCCTATGAATCCTAGAGATGTCCCAAATAACAATGTTACACTTAAAATCAATCTAAGAAGAATTCATAAAATCTGACCTTTTTTGAGAAGCTTAGTTTTCACATTGAAGAAAGTGACAAGTGACACCTTACTATAATTTTTATTACTTAACCAAAGCTATAGCTATGCATGGAGCTCCAGTCCAGTCTTCTCAATTACAAGACTAACCTCACACTACTACCCATTGTAGGAATTTTCTGCACTGATCTTGTTGCACAGAAAAAAATAAACACTATTTTTTCATACTTGTAGCTCTAGAGAAGTAGTAACACACAATTGTCATTCAGTTTAAAATAATACCCATTAAGTCAATATAAGAGTTATCTTCCATGCCATAGTTTTTGTCAAGATGTCTAAATAATGTATTGTCCTTTTTTAAGTCCCAATCTGCAATGCTGTCATTAACATCATGTTTGCCAAAATTAGAATTTTTGCCAGTAAACCTTCCATGCCGTCATTCCTTGCCTTTGCTCTAACCCTATTTCTAGGCAGCTCAATCTGCCAACAGAAATACCAGATCCAGCCTATCTGCATTAGCTGAAAACAAGCCTATGGCTGTAATGCTGCCCGAATGTTGTCTGTCTTCATACAACTATGCAGGAGACATGCAATGTAATCCAAATGCACTCTGTTGTGGCAGAAGCACCATGTCAGCAATCGGACAGAAAACCCAACCCAGTACTTGAAGTGTACGCCCAAGAGTTTGAGGGAAGAATTTTGGGAAAATGCCAAGATTCCATAAGAGTCTAACAGACGTATACAAGTGAATAAACTCTTAAACCTGCTGTTCTGGACTTTTTGCTAGCTGTACTGGGCTGTGGTAGGAAAGAGTTAATTTTCTTCATAGGAGCTCACATGGTACTGTGTTTTAGATTTTTGACCAAAACAATATTGGTGGCCTGTATTAAATGGTGATGCTAACTCAAAGCAGCTAACACTTAGAACTTTGCACTCATTTCACTTTTTTTTCAGATTACTACAACCACAATTACTTTTTTCCTGAAGACAAACATCCCTAAGAACATACCCTGCTGAGTAACTGCAAAATATGATAAACTGAAAAGATACAAAGTGAAATCATGCAAATAGACTAATAAGAATAAAAATGCTGTGGAAAATTTATAAAGGTCACTGGAGAAGGAGAACACATGGATTTATGCTTATTATTTTGACATGTATAAAGAAAAAAAAAAAGCTTTCTAAACCTCTTCAGGTTTTAATCTGTATTGGGTTTGCATGAGCTGGTTTTTGGTAGTGGGGGTGCTTCAAGGATGACTTCTGTGAGAAGCTGCCAGAAGCTTCCACCATGTCCAGCAGAGCCAATCCCTGGTGGCTCCAAAGATGGATATGCCACTGGTCAAGGATGGGCCAATTAGAAATGGTGGTAATGCCTCTGTGATAATAGGTTTAACAATAAATCAAAACAAAAGTTGTGGCACAGTTTTAATTGTGACTATAGAGGAGCAGGAGTGAGAACAAGTGAGAGAAACAAATCTGCAGACACCAAGTGGAGAAGGAGGGGGAAGAGGTGCTCCAGGCACCAGAATCCAGATTCTGCTGCAGCCTGTGAGGACCATGGTCAAGCAGCTGGGCTCCTGCAGCCGAAGGAGGATCACAGGGATGCCGAGATCCACCTGCAGCCTGTGGTGGAGCCCCACATCGGAGCGGGTGGATGCCTGAGAGGAGGCTGTGGTCCAGTGGAAGACCTGGTGGAGAGAGGGGCCCTGCTCGCAGGCTGGAGCAGCCCATCCTTGGAGGACTGCACCCCGTGGCAGAGTCACCCATGCCACAGCAGTCTGGGGAGCACTGTTGCCTGTGGGATGGACTCACGTTGCAGGAGGTCACAAGGAGCTGTTGTTTATGAGATGGAGCTACATTGGAGAAGTTCACAGAGAACTGTCTCTCATGGGGGGGACCCCACGGTGCAGCAGGGGAATGACTCCTCTCCCTGAGCAGCGGGAGAAGCCTCGGGTGATGAACTGACCACAGCCCCCATTCCCTGTCTCCTTGCACCACTGGGGTAGGAGGTAGAGCTGGAAGGAGGGATGAGAGTGGAGAAGGTGTTTTTTTTAAGGGTTTATTTTATTTCTCACAATCCTGGTCTGATTTTGTTAGTAATAAGTTCACTTCCTATCTCTAAGTTGAGCCTGTTTTGCCCATGATGGTATTTGCTGAGGGATCTCTCCCAGTCCTTACCACAACCCATTAATGCTTCATTAAATTTTCTCTCCTCTGTCCAGCTGCAGAGGGGAGTGAGTGAGCGGCTTTCATGGGTGCCTGGCATGGGCTCAGCGTCAACCTATGACATAATCTTAAAAATATAGTCTTATCTTCTCTTTACTGTATAGCCTAAAAATCTCAGTCTAATCAGCACTTGAATTAAGGAGCTGGATCTTTAGTGTTGGATCTTAATAATGACAGATTTTTAAGTAGAGCTCCCAACCCCTTGCATTCAAAGTTGACCACAAGAACAAGAAAGATTGCCTGGTCAGCTGTGGCTCATGTAGCCCCTCATCTAGTAATTAGACTACAAAGATTTAAGATTTTTAGTCTTATTGGCACCTAGGCATTCCCATTTCAAATATAACAACAATGTTTTGGGTTTTTTTTAATTTGAATAAATACTATTAGATACAAAAATTTGTAAGTACACCAGAGTAATAATACAATTATGCAAAAGCATTAAAAATTAAGTTTTAAACTTAGAAGTATAGCAAATATGTAGAAAAAATGTCTTAGTCAATGTCTATTTTAATATTAGCTGTGAAGACTCAGTCAATCCACCACAAAACTAAATTTTACTATCCACCTCAAGAGCCTCTTCAGAGATGCTAAAGCTTGAAAAAAAATCTCTTTAAATTAATTTTTTTGAAGTTTACCTCAAACAAAGAAAATTAATACTGAAGGTTCTGTAATTGAATTTCTAATATTATAGAAACAAGTCAAAGCTGTCCTCAGCAAGGTTTACAATCCAAAAGACAATTCCTGCTTTGGAAACTGCACTTTGGCAGCAGCATCCAGCTCCCCCCAGAGTTACTTAAGTCCCTCTGAGCATGTGGAACTTTGCAAAACTGTGGGAAACATACAGTCTTAAAGAGTTTTTCAACTGTAAACCTATGGGCATTATCATGGTAATTACATTTATAATTACAGAATAAAAGTGATATCGGTTCCAAACAAAAAAAATCATATAATCTATGCAAGGAAATCAACAAATCACAGAATCAAGGCTCACGTTTTAAGGACAAGAGAAATCCCAAGAAGTTGTTTCCTTATTGAAATTTAACAGCACCAGGCCCTAAAAAAAAAACATTTTGTGAAGATACAAAAATATGTATCTTCATTTAAAAGTGTTTTTAACAATCCATTTACGTCTATCATTGCTAAAAAGTGCAAAAACATCACAATACACATAAAATAAACCCATTTGCTCTGTAAGCCACATTTTACTTGTTTTCTTCCAGTTTAATTTCACTGTAAATTGGAAGCATTTTGTGTCTGGTATGTAATTTTTCTAACAGGAATTACAGTTTTAAATGAGGATTTTAAAAAGTGTTCGATTTTCAGCTTTAAAAAAATCACTAGCTTGATGTTAAAGTTCAGCTTGTCTCTGTTAGCCACTATTTCAAATATCTAACCAGGCAGCAGTTTCTTGAGTCTGATACAAAAATTATATATAAAGCCAGGTAGCAGAGTGATAACCACTGACTTACAATTAATTTTAATGAAAACAGAGAAATACTTGTTCTGTATCAGATTAAATGAATGCAACATAGTACTGGTCCACAATCAGCTGTAAAAAGTATTGTGTTGCATCATGTGTCCTACACAACCTTTTTGAATATATGACCTTTAAGTTGCTGAAGGTTGCCTCAGAATTTGGCTCAGTTCAGGCAAAACATCTGTTCCCTTTGCAGGTATACTGTAAGGACTTTTTTCTCAGTTGGATTTAGAGCACAGCAAGTGAGCCCTTTTCTGACCGATCATATACACCCCAGCATTTGTAAATCAAGCTCTGGGCTGACAACAGCAGGTCCACAATCCGTCACCCTCTCTCAGCTAGCAAGGCCATTTGACTGCTGTGAGAACTGCTCTTATCATGTCATCAAATCAAAGCATGTTGAGAAGAGGGAATGCAAGAGGCATCTGCAGAATTCCCACAATGTAGTGACTTTGGAACATTGACAGATGCATCTGTCATTTTATACCTTCAACTAACCTGCTGTCCGCTGGCCTGACATAGCAAAGCTGTCCAAGAGTAACTCCAGCTCTCTCATGTTGTTTTCATACGTCTCTGTTAGAAAGACCTGGTGTTTCTTGGCCTTTATTTGACAGGAGGAACAGACAAGACAAGAGGGGGCAGGGAGAGAACACATTAAAATAAGTAAACAGAAGAAATACACATCACAATGATATAATTGTTCCTCTTTAAATTTAAATTTCTGCTATAATTCTTTTTATGTCTTTTCTTGAGCCAAGAGACCTAACATGACATAACAAGTAAGTAATACAGAACTCTGTAATACACAACATAAAACTAAAAGATTTCAAAAGAAAAACAAAAGATGGTTGCACAAAAACTTAGTCTTCATCTTCTCCTTTAGAAGTATCTTAAGGGACATTAAATTCTGTCCATCTACACAAGTAGTGAAATCTATTGTTACACCTTACAAGGGCATCCAGAAAGACACCAAACTACTGGCAGACAGGCTAGAAATCCACAATTTGGCACTCAGTCAAATCCCACACCTATTCTCATTGCAAACCTGCCTACTTTAATTGTTAGTATCTTCCATGCTAGATAGGGATTTCTTCAATATCAAAAACTCATCCTTATGCATGGAACATAAAGCTACAGAGTTCTTCAGCCCCTGTCACTGAATTTTCCTAAAGAAAGCTGTCCACTAAGTGCAGTCTATTGTTCAAATCAAGACATCAAATTTTTCGAGGTCAGAGAAGTACTACAGCAGGTTTTTTAAATCACTACAATAGAAAGACCATACCAAATCATTCCTTCAATTTATATCTGATATTATAACTTGCAGTTTCAAAGACATGCATCCAGTAATTTCAGACAAGACCAAGGTCCTTTTGGGTACATGTAGTTTTGACATCTCAAGGAAATGTACGATTCTAGCTGCTGACTGACAAAAAGTAATACACCTCAACAATTTAGAAAACCCAAAAGCAGCAAAAATAAACAAAAACCAACCATCCCTACCCCTCACCCCAACTCAAGAGGAAACTAGATTTAAATAATTTAGATTATTCTCCACAATTTTCTTATGACAAAGGTTATGGTCAAAGATGTCTCATGACTTTTAACTACTCAATTTATTTCCATTCTAAATTCTAACACCTATTTGAGTAATTTCCATTTCTACTTGGTAATGGAAAGTTAACCTTTTTTATTGAGCAAAATTCTACTGTTTTCTATCATATCTAGAAACTGTTGCTTTAGTTACGCTTCACTGCATGTCAAAGAACCCAGGCAATTTCTCAAGTGTGGGAAACATCCTCCCCAGGAAAACTGCTACATACTGGTAGCATATAACTGTCAGGATAAAAAAACCAAGAAATGCATTTAATTCTCTGCAGTGTTCTTCACTATTCAGTTTAAATATTTTATAAATTTGCTTTACTCTTTCAATTTTAATTATATGTACTGTATATCAACTAATATATTATTCATATGTGTATTTCAGTGTTAGGTCCCCTGTAGCATTTACACGCCTTTCCTTGTGTGAGAGTTTGTACTACACTTCATAAAGAATTTCCAAATCACTTCTATATATTGAAAAACAGCCAAGGTTTAATTCCTACTCCATAAAATTATCTATATAAATAGAGCTTGTAAATGTTGAGATCCAGTAAAAATATTTTATATTGCAAGCACATTAAACTAATTTATTCTCGTCTACTGACATCATCTCCAAGACCTCACAAATTAAAAATAAGAAAGTACAATAATATGAAAACATCACAATAAAAAAAAATATTCTTTTTACATAAAATACTCCAGCACAGAGAAGGTCAGACTAAATCTTCCCAGACAAACATTTTCCTATGGAAAAGTCAAATGTGAGAATTCTTTTCAATCTTCTCATCCAATTTTTCCATTTTGTTTAGTTAATTTACCATAATTTAGTCAGTGTGTTCCAGTCTACTCAGCCTTCACCACTGCTCTGTGGTTTATTTGCTAACTGCATCTACACTTCCTAAGTCAATTTTAGTCTCTTTTTCAACAGCAATACAGATCAAAAGGAAATTACTTAGACTAGCTGGTCTCTCTACACTTGAACTGCAAAATATTTAGTATCTTCCTTTCTAACTTCCATTTTCAATCACTGTCCCCGTTACCAGAAGCCGAAGAAAAAGCACTGTGAATTACACTGCTGAAAATCCAGGCACAGGCTAAGAGTCCAAACGAATCTATTATTGATCTGATTTCTTATGTCTCACTGACAGGTATCTAATAAGAATGTATACAGTCATAAAATCATGAAACAATTTAAGCTGACAGGACCTGTGGAGGTCATCTGGTCCCACTCCCCATTCAGAGCATGGTATGCTCAAAGTCAGGTTAGGCTGCTCTGAACCTTGTTCAGTCAAGTTTTGAGTATCCTCAAAGATGGTGTTTCAGCAAACCCTCCAGGCAACCTGCTCCAATATCTCACAATCCTCATTGTGAAGTTTTTTTGTTTTCCCCTTACAGGTAATTATAACTTTCCTGTTTTCTCTTATACTTCTAATGCACAGATATAAGGAGAGCATAGCTCCATCTTCTCCACAAGCACCCACTTGATAGTTTATAGCAGTAGCTATTATCTCCTTAGTTTTCTTCAGACTGAACAAATACAGGGAGTATGCATAATGCTTTACTTTGAAAAGGAAAATGGAGTGCACAAGTATAGAGTCAAACACAATCAATTGCAGCTGACAGATTCAACTATTCCAGGAGATGTGATTACAATCCTTCTCAACAACTCCATCCATCAACATGTTTGTGTTAGGGGATGCCATTCCTGTAGAACTACTGGAAAAGTACAGGTGTGTTTCTTAGGTTATTTCAAAAGGGAAATCAGATGACAAAATTGCTAGAGCCTTTATATAAAGAGAGTTTGCTTCACAGACCGCATTAGTTGAAACGGGGAAGAATATTTGTAAAGCAAGTCTTCTGCTGACTTTGCTTGACTTCCTGTTCACCAGAATGGACCATTCTTGACCTAGACAGTGATCCTTGAAAACAACCTTGAAAATCAAAGGCAGGAGGCCTGTATGATTATGCAGGGAACTCCTGACTAAATTAAAATATTAATAGGAAGCATGAAGAAGGTTGTTCAGACATAGTAAACTCGGAAAAATACAGAGACATTGTTCAAGCCTAGAGGGATATGTTTAGGAATGCCAAAATCCACCTAAAGTTGAATCTGGCATGTGATGTGAAGAGCAACAGAAAAAGCTTTCTGAAGCACATCGCCTGCAAAAAGAGGACTAGGCAAAATGTGGGCCCGTTGCTAATGAGGCAGTGATCTGGTGACTAGGCCAGACTAGCCTCGTTGCTTTTCTAACCTTGGTCTTCACTGGTACAATCTGCCTTTGGGAATTCCAGGTCCCTGAGATCAGTGAAATTTCCATGAACACTTGAGAACTTAAAACTCTCAAAACGTACTAGAAGTGTTTTCTATACTCCCCAAAGGCAATTCCCTTTTTCACAATACATTCCAAACCGAAGCCTAAAAACCTAATAAAATGGGAAAAAAAATCATATTTTCTGAACCCAGAATGTATGCTGAATTTTAGCATATAAAATGCTTCCTTGAAACAAACTTCATATCCTTAAAAAAGGGTCCTATTACAATAAAACAACTCTTGAGGATAAATACCTTTTAGTAGAAAATGTGCTTGGCAACATATTTATTTAATCACCAATTTCAAAACACAATTGCCCTTTTAAAGGAATTTAAGAGAAGCCAAGCATTTTTTATTGTAGACCCCAAAGAGGAGAAAATCTTTCTTACGAATACTTTGTATCTGTGTCTGTAAGAATAACCTGAAGTATTCAGAAAACCAACTGCTTGTAAAATTATTCCACTCACTGTCAGACTTGTGTTAATCTTCCAGAATGGTATTTTTATTTATCTGGACAATTTCCTACTACCTTGGTTGTAGACGTATTTTCCTTAACTACCAGTATTTAATTTTCATTCCTGTTCCCATACAGAAATGATGTCCCATTGTTTTTTCAGAATTTTTCCAAAAGCCATGGCTGACTGAAATAAATGCAAACTCTATGCAGAGTTCCAGAACAGTCCACAGAACCTGATGCTGCATATGTACATCTATATCTCAAGTTCAATAACTTTTTAAAAATAAACATGTGGGCAGGACTTTGAGGCCTTACCTTAACAAACCACTGCAGTAGTAGTCAGGGAGCTGGGGTCCAGTTGTACAATACACTGTCATTATTCCTGAGGAACTTTCTCTACTTTAAGTTACAGCGGGTTCCTGGGGGTTCTCTTGCACGTGGACTAATTCACCCACCCAGTCTGCAGTACAAATCCCAACTGGTGATGGCAGAGTAAAAGCCAAATCCAGAATTATCCACACCACAGCCACCACAGAGCAGCATGTTCAGATACTTCTTGAAAAGTGCTCAGGGAAATTCTTTACAAAAGTATCACAATGTTTACCAGCCATGACCTTGGGGGCAGCAAATCAAAGCATTTACAGAAATACAAAAGACTGCTCCACAGTCCACAAAACACGGGTTTTACTCAAGTGATGCTCTGTAAAGCAGGAAAGTGGTACAAATTTTTCAGCATCCAGGCATAAATTGTAGTATAAAAAACAAAACAAAACAAAACAAAACAAAACCCTCACTGACAAACTCTCTCCTTGGGCTACTATTTATTTTTGCTCCAGTTATCAAACTATTGAATACTTCTTTTATTTTCTTATATTAGCTGGAATATTCAAAAATCTATAGAAGGGCCTGGCCACATGTAAATTAAATACAATCTCTCAAGAAAGTTAGTATCTCAGTCTTACAAATTAATCAAAATGCTCAAGTTTTATTAGAACTATTCTTGTCCCATAAAAAGAGATTTGTCACAACGTTTGGTGGGAGAGAATTTATGAAGTATCTCTTTGGGTTTTGGGGTTTATTTTTTTCCAAGTCAGAAAATTTTTGAGAACTGCAGCTTTAAATTTTAGATGCCTGTCTTCCAACACCAGGACATCACAGCTTGAGTGACCTCTGCATTTCGTGAATAAATTACAAAATTGGTTTGTTTGCAAAAGATCATTTAAGCATATGCTTCAGACCGACTAGTCTTCTTAAATTAGGACATAAATAGGACTAGCATCTGGGAAGAAATGCTCTCCCCTATGTTAAGGCAAGAAAAAAAAAGAATCAAGGTAAAACAACACTTAACAATCATGAGCACAAAATTAAAGAGGGGTGTGTTTAGGATTGGGATTTTTTTTTAAACTGAAAGAAATTGTCCACATTAAATTGCATAGATGACATTTACATCTTTGCTATTGTGTACCAGTTTCTACTCCACAGAATTTGTAGAACAGAATTATAATCATCAGGGTGCTTCATTGTCTGTTCAGTCAATACCTAGGCCACTTCTATTAAAGAACAATGGTTAACGTGTATGGAACTAGATTCTCAAACACTTCTGTTCTGACATTCAGTGTACAATAACCTGAAAGGCTTTTATGGACAGCTGAGATGGAAACAGAGCATGACTGCAAGCATGGCTGTAAGAGAAAGATTTACATGCCACTGGGAAAAAGATAGGCTGTGTGTAATCTGTTACAAAACTTATATACAAATTATGCTAGTTCTGATAGAATCTATGAAAAGGAGTGGAAATGAATACACGTGTCTTCCAAATTAAAGGAATTTATACTAAAATACAGTATTTTCATTATTTCACTTTCCTAACATGCATTCTGGTGAACTGCCATGTTCCCCAAATTTCAATATGCATTTCTCATAAAATAAAGTTTAACACCTCCTGCTTGTCCCATAATAAGATTGTCCACTACTAGGTACTAGAAACATAAATATCCTGAGTAACTTAAAACTCCAAAAGACACCTCTTATTCTTTCCATGGGGCAGGAATACAGCTGGGGCTGTTTCAATTTAAACCAAGTGTTAAATCCCAATTACCATTCTTCTAAATTCCTGTTCTTGAAACTAAAATTTTCTAGAAAACCTAGCTAGAAATAATGACAAGCTTATTTATTTAAACCAATTTTAACCAATTTATTCAAATAAACATAATGTAAATATTAGGAGCCTTCTCATGCTGAGCATTCATAAGCAATTTTGTTTGATAGTAACAAATCCTATCACATTTGATCCATGCAAGTTTCTGGCAAACTTCTGCCACATGGTGATATTTAAAATTACAAGCAGAATAACTACTTAACTTGACATTTAACTGGTTCATTAAGGAAAAAAAAAAGCACTTTCTCATATCAAGTTTCAAAATAATGAACTTTGTTTATCTTAAAAATATTTTACAAACAGAAACATTAACTTGCATGTTAACAGTACCATGAGAAACCAAGATTACCAGACTGAAGTGGAAAAGACATATTCAGGATGCCTAATAATAGCACAAAATATAAGAAAGTAATTAACAGATCAAAAAAGCAGAAGGGGGAAATAAAGGGAAGATAATGCACTGGCAATTTCACACAATTTTAGTACAGGTAAAGGGAAGTTTAATAACAGTATACTGAATGTTATTTATACTTCGTTTCTGCTATAGTCTTCTGTTTTTTGATTTTGGGAAGAAAAATGACAAAAATGCTGTCTATACTGAATAAACTAGATCACACACAGGCACTTCTGCTTCCCAAACGCATACCAAAGACTTCAGGAAAAATACGAAGCTATCCAAAGTGATAAAAATCTAATCCCATAGGGGACCACTAATACCACTCTTCAGAAAAATGAGTATTTTTATTACCTGTTCAAGATGGTCTTGTGGCTTGAAATCATTCCAGTAAAGTAAAACAATTAAAACAACCTGCTATCTGAATAAGACAGTTCTTCAAGTGGGGCAATCTATTTGCTTTTACATTTCAATAATACAATGTTCATTTTGAGTACACCATTTAATACTGTTGCCATTACCAAAAAACCTTAAGCATGAATAGAATTTTGTCCTGAATTCTCATCAGGTAGGAGATACATTTTACTAAGGAATTTTTCTTTGTATTCTTTTTGTGCCTGATAAAATTACTTTTTCAGGTTGATTAAGGCAGCAAATATCTTTGAATACATTAGTGCTTGCATTGAAGAAGCTGTGTCCTCCCAAGAGAAGGCAGCATTTTTAATTTTATTTTTCTTCAATTTATTAATTACCCATTTACCTGGGAAGTGAATAACACTAAGACAATGTATGGAATAACTCCATCAGCTGAAGAGTAGATGCCAACAAATGTGAAGACTCTCTGATGCAGATCTCTGCTCCTACATGCTGAATAGCACAATGCCTGTCAGTAGCAGGGAAGAGTTACTTCCCTGTACCTAGGTCATCTCCTACACTCATAGGTCCAAGAGAATGGAAGAAGAGAAATTTACAAGTTTAGAAAAAAAATTGTCTAAGTACAGAAATACTGTAAATGTTACTACACAATGAAGAGAGAGAAGGTTTTCTAGCTCATAGAATCATAGAACAGATTGGTTTGGAAGGAACCTTAAAGCTCATCTAGTTCTAATGCCCTGCCGCAAACAGGGACACCTAGTGCTGGATCAGGTTGCTCAAAGTCTCATCCAATCCAGCCTTGAACTCTTCCAAGAATAGGGCATCCACAACTTCCTGTTATGAGAACAACCTGTTTAAGTGCCTCACCACACTCACAATAAAGAATTTTTTCCTAATATTTGACATAAACCTTCTTTCAGTTTGGAGCCATTCCCCTTGTCCAGTTACTACATGCCCTTCTGAAAAATCTCTATTCATTTTTCTTGTAAGCTCCTTTCAGGTACTGGAAGGTCACAATAAGGCCAACCCTTCTTCTCCAGGCTGAACAATCTCAAGTCTCTCAGCCTTTTCTCTTAGCAGAGCTGCTCCATCCCTGTGAAAATGTGGTGGCCTCCTCTGGACTCTTTCCAACAGGTCCATGTCCCCCCTGTGCTGGGACCCCAGAGCTGATGCAGCACTGCAGGTGGGGTCTCACCAGAGCAGAGCAGAGGGGCAGAATCCCCGCCCTGGCCCTGCTGCCCACGGGGCTTTGGATGCAGCCCAGGACACGTTTGGCTTGCTTTCTTTCAGCAGGGTCACACCCAGCCTCTCATCCTGCAGCACCCCCAAGTCCTTCTTGGCAGGGCTGCTCTCCATCTCTTCATTGCATAGGCTGTGTTGACACCGGGGGCTGCCCTGACCCAGGTGCAGCACCTTGAACTTGGGATTAGTAAATATCATGAGATTTTCATGGGCCCACTTCTCAAGCTTGTCCAGGTCTTTCTGGATGGCATTCTATCCTTCAGATGTGTCAACCACACCACTCAGCTTGGTGTCATCTGCAAATTTGTTGAGGGTGCACTCCCATACCTTAATCTATGTCATTAATGAAGATATCCTAAGCTCTTTGCTTTGACCTTCCTGCTACTGAAGAGGATAGCAAAATTGTTATTCAAAGTTGTGGTGGGTAGAGACAGTGGGAAGGCACTAACTGGTAATATAAAAGGAAAAAGATTTCAGAAAAGAATCCTGTAAAATATATCCAATATGACAAATGCACACCAAACAAAACAAAAAAACCCAATCAACTAAAAAGTTTGTCACCTTCGAAGAAGACATTTTCAAACATTTTTGCAGTCAAATGCTGCACTAGAATGAAACATTACGTGAAACAGAAATAAGCAAGCCTACAATGGTAACCAATCAAGCCCGAGGAAAAAAAGCTTCGGTAGAAAGATACAACATTCTTCACACAAAATCATAATCCATATCTACAAATTGCCTTCTTCATTAGGAATGCAAAGGTTGCTTACTCTTGACTCACAGCCATACTTCTGAAATAGTTGTTTTATGCAAATAACTCCTCACTTAAATACTTGGTGTATCACTTAAAATCCATTTTTTAATTAGCTTCTCCAGTATCTTAGCTATATTTACTTGTTTCACAAAACAAAGTAAGATAAATAGAAGTCAGACTACCAAAAAGTCAGATTCATTCTACATCTTAGCACAGCAAATGCAGATTATGTTCACAGCATGTTTAGAAAAACCTACACACTGAGTGCCATAGGGTTTTTGTCTTACCATTGCAAGTTCCCTCTGTAATTCTCTGCAGCTTTTTTCAGCATTTCCTAGTCTCGCAGAGAGGTCTATAATTACCTTCTTCTTTTCCTCAATCAGTTCTTTCATTTGATTGTTTGAGGAGAAACATTCTCTTTCTAATCTGGAAAGTTTCAACATTAGAACATTTTAATCAAAAATACTTATGTCAAATATTCTATATATTTTTAAAAGATAATCTATGGGTATCACATCATGCTAACACATCATATGACTTCTTAAGCTGTTTTCCTTATTTTTTTTTAAGTGAAGAAACTTACATATTCCTTCTAAGAAAAACTTTTCAGTTACGGTTATGTTCTTTTCCATTACCAAAGCTTGTGTTTGACTTCCAGTCATAAATTAATTTGATCATTTGGATATGGACTTCAGATTACATGTAATAAACAGTAGTCATTATATTTTAATTAACACATTAGTTCTCTTCAGAAAGACATCACATCTTGCAGCATCAAAGTTGATTTCAAGTACAAAGCTTGCTCCTGAAGTTTCTACATACCTGACTATATTCTTACCCTGGTTCTGGCCAGAACAGGGTTCATTTTTGCAGCAGCCAGGAGTGGGTATGGCTAGGACCTGGAGGTTATTCTGTACCACCTCATGTCTTTTTCTGGGGAGAGGGGAAGGGCTCTCTTGTGGGTAGTGTGGCAGAGGGACTGGGTATGGTTGGGGGTTTCCACAGTGAGCAATCACAGGTGAATCGACGACTTTTTTTTTCTTGTACACTTTGTCATTAGTATTGTTGCTGTTACAGTTTGTTGTCTTATTTAATTGTTGTGTCCAGAAAACTGTCCTTTTCTCAGCCCATGATCTTTACCTTTTTTTACTCAAATTCTCCTCTCCAGCCTGTCACAGAAGGAGAAAGAGGAGGCAGGGGGGAATGATCGAGCAGCACATGGTTTGGAGTGTTTCTGCAGGAACACTAAATTGGGGAATATCATTCCTAAACCATGACAGTTCTACTCAGAAAGGCATGATTTCAACAGCACACAATACAAAATTTCAAACAGTTCTTGTACTACATCAGTCCTCCTGGTATACAAGAACACAAACACATAGAAAGACTGGCATGGATAAAAAGGCGGGTTATGAGAAAACTACAAGGCCAAACAACAGCATACAGGAGACAGAGCCAGGGACAGGAATCCAAGGAAAAATTTTGAAAGAATGCCTAAGTATATAGGGATGGAAAGGAAGTGCCTCAGAAAAGGCACCTAGAATTAGCATTTGCAAAAGATGACAAAGACAAGAAGAAGGGATTTTACCAATGTTACGGTAGGAGAGAAAACATGAGCAGATTTCTACATGAAACAGCTATTTTATCAGCTGCAGAGAGAGAAGGTCTCCATACTCCCTGCCTTTTTTTCTCAATCTTCCCTGACAAGGTCTACTCCCAAGCCTCTATGGTCAGTAAAAGGACACAAAAAGGAGAACAATTGCTAGCAATAGGTGAGGATTGAGTCTGAGGTAACCTGTGAAAACTCAACCCATAGAAATTGAAGAGGCCAGCTCACCTACGCTCAAAGGTTCTGACAAAGCTGGCCAATGTCAAAGTGACATTGCTCATTATCATCATGAAAGGTCACAAAAATTGGGGGAGCTCCCTGGCAAATGAAGAAAGGCAAATGTCACACTAATATTTGGCAAAGGTCAAAAGGAAAAGCCAAAGAACTATAAACTAGTGAGCTTCATTTCAGCCCTGGAAGGTTACAAAGCAAATCCTTCTAGAACAGTTTTCTGGGCTCATGAAGGAGGCAAAGGTGATTTGGAACACTCAGGGAGCATTTACCAAAGCTTAATCATGTCTGACCAACCCCAGTTAAATTCCATGATAAGATGATCAGGGCTGTGGACAAAAGGAGGGAAAGTAGATAAAATATAACTCAATTTTAGCAAGGATTTTAGCACTTTCTTACACAGTATTTTTATAGCTAAGCTACAACTTAAGTCTAGATATGTGAACTACAACATTGGTAAAAGTGGTTTGATGGTAAAGCCCAGATGGTAGTAGCTGGAATGGGTGTAATACTGTAGAGGTTTGTTTAACAGCTTTATCCATCACCTGGATTAAGCCAAGAGTACAATCTCACAAGACCAGCAGCTAACAGTGAACCAGGTGTGGGTAGATCATGACACAATACAATTGATACACTCAACAGAAGAGCTGCCATTCTCTAATCACGGAGAAAGAACAGGGCAGAATGAACCTTCTGAGATTCAACAGTGACACGTGCAAAGACCTGAATTTAGGAAGCAAGACCACCCTAAAGTGATGTGGCTTGTAACTGGCTGGATAGAAGCTATGCTCAAAAAGTACCCAGTAACCATGGTACAGTCACAAACCAGCAGCATGGCATATGAGTGGAGATGGCTAACACCATCATGGGCTGTATTATTAGCAGCATAGCCAGATCAAGGGAAGTGATTAATTACCTTTTATTTGGCAGTTAATACAACACATCTAGGATAATGATCACTTTTAACTACACACATCCCTCATAACACAGGAAAAAAGTTGGAGTGGGAATGGTCACCAGGATGGTCAGCAGCTGAAATACATATATGAACTGAGGCAACTTGGTATGTTCAAGCTGAAGAAGAGAGAACTCCACAGTGCATAACAAACTTTCCAGTATCTAAAAAGAGGCTATCAAGGAAATGCAGTCGATCACTTCACAGCAGTGTTTGGCTACAGGACAAGAACGGAATCCAAAGAAGTTCAGACATGGAGAAATGTTTTCCAACTTTATGGAATAGATTCCCAGAGAGGTTGTGCCACCTCCATTCTCCACGTTTTTCAAGACCTAGCTGGATAAAACCCTGAAAAGCCTGATCTCATAGCTGATCCTCGTTTGAGCTGCAGGTTGGATCTCCTGCAATTCCTTTCAACTTGAACTGTTCTTTAATGTAGCTCTCAGCAGTAGAAACATTCAGGTGTCACTCATGTCTTTGTCTCTTCTCCTATCACTCCTGTCTCTCTAGAACTGAAAGCACTGCAAACAGCTCAAAGTTCTTCCAACTTTGAAGCTTTTGAATCAATCTGGTCACTTTCTGACTTTGATTTATTTGTTATAGGTTAATGTATCTTTTTAGCTGAAGAACTTCATCATCAGTCCTCCAAATACCTATGTGCTTCTGCATCAGCCTGGCTGATTTTTTGCTGTAGCTGTAGATGTTTACTTCTTATTCTTCAAAACCTGCCTGTTTCAGTCCCCCAAAGTAGCTTCTACTCTCACAGCTTTCAGAAACACAGCAAAAGCAGTTCCAAATTATTCTATGTCATGTCCTCACTCTTCAAGAAAAGTAAATTCACACAGAGACCCAAATCCCATGTTGCTTCCAATTTACATAGTGCTACTGGGTTCAGAGCTAATTAATAAATTATGCAACCCAGAAAAGCCTGTTAGCTTGGTTTTGGTTATTACAACTGTATTTTTTCTAAGAAAATAAAAAATTATGCAACCCAGAAAAGCCTGTTCACTTGGTTTCAGTTATTACAACTACCTTTTTTTCTGAGAAAATAAATTTTTTACAGCATTATATAGCTTCAAACTTTGGCATTATATACCTACATTGAGTCCAGCTAAAGAGACATGCAAGTGTTCTAGCACAACAAATGAAAGTCTATAAGACTTTCATTTGGCTAAGGCTTAAAGACAAACTCATGCAACTCCTCCAGAAAAAGAAAAAATATGTTTGGATGCCAAACTATGTCTTAAAAGAAAAAGCCAAGATCCTGACATTGTCTGAAGTCCAAGGACCAGACCCTTCAAAGGTAAGTAGATCAAAGGCTCTTGTATTCTCTCAGAAGGTGTCCAGTGAAAGCAATCACTGATATTCACCAATGTTACTGACACTTGTATGCTTCAAAGAATAAAAAGGGCACAGGAAACAGTTGAGGCAGTACCTGCCCAGACCATGTAATTTCCTCAAGGGAACTGAGTAGATTGATGTCCACCTCAGAAAAAGCTTGACTTTCACCACCTATCTTTATAGAGATCTAGAAATTTAGGTGTCTGGACTAACATAATTGTGAGGATACGCTGTTCATGTTTCTTCAAGATCTCTTAACAAAACCGCCGACTGTTTTAACTGTTTTTTAACTGTTTTAACTGTCATGGACAGGTTTGCATTCTGTGAAATCACGAAGACAATCTGCTTTCAAAAAACTCAGCTGGCAGAAGCTGCTAGGAGTAATTGCCTGAATCAACACATGATTGTAAGCAGTGAAAAGCAGTGTTTGGATATTAGACAATACTTATTCTCATATTCAATTAACACACAGAACAGATGCCTCAAGTAGGCATAAATTCTGTTTTATACCAAAAAAACCTGTAGTATAGGGCAAATTGCTTTACTGAAAAAGAAACACTGAACATAATTGTCCTGTTTAGAGCAAAAAGGAAAGGCTTTTTAAGGTTCATCCTGCATTTTAGTAACACAAGTATTTACTTCTCTGTAAGCATTAATATTGAAAATCCTAAGGCAAATGGTACCATATCTGTAAAAACTGTATTTCATAGTCTTAAGTACAAAAAACATACTTATTAAGGTATTTCCTGCAGTAATTCCAAACAAAGAAAAAATACTCTCTAAAAAAATCACTTATTTTTCTTTTTTGAGGGTAACTCTTTCTTTAAAGAGTTATTTCCATTTTTCAAAGATGTAACTTTTATGGATCAAAAATATTCTAGACACAAACCCCTTCAATTCTCAAAGAAATATTTTCATACATCTAGGTAAAAGATTCTCACAAGGAACAAAACTACTGAATGCACAATACAATTCAATATCTAACCTTTATCCTTATGGTGGTCCAAATAATCTAGTACAGAAAAATATCGTTAAGAGTTTCTCAGAGACTTACCTGGAAAGCTACTACTTATAGATGTTCACATTTTTAACTAAATTTATTAATCTAAAATTTTATAACCAGATCTTGAGGTAAAACCTGTAAAATTCTAATAGTTTGGAAAATACCTAAAAAGATGTTTAAGTTACCGTTAAAAATGCTGCTAATTAGCTAATATTTTATCTCTATTATAATTTATTGGTTCCCAGAACATATTCGTACTAACAGCTCCCTGAATGATTACAGAAAGCCATGTTATGGCAGCCATGTTGCCAAGACAGGACAGTTTTTTCTAGACTGAAAACTACTTCAGCTTCACATGCATTAGTCAAAAAAAAAAAAAACCACCACACTAAAAAAGCCCCAGATTTCACTGAGGATGATGAATTTTTCTGGTCTAACCTCAATACAAAGACAAACTTTGGAATATTAGGTCTTGGAACAAGTGAAGAAATGTTTCAAGAACAAACACTGGAAGAACACCAGTTCAGGAAAACTTTTGTAACATGAATTTTTCCATATTTTCCGGACCACTCAAATATGGGAACCTACCTGAGGGAAAAGAAAAAACCCACTACACCAAATTAAAAACTAAGAAAACCAAACCAAGATAAAAAAAGAAAGAACCATAGTCCCTATGTTCTGTAAGAATAAAAAGTTACACACAAGAAAAACTCAGAAAGTAAAAAGTAGCCTGTTACGCACTACTACTGATCAAACAGCCATTCCTCAAGAAAAGGCTGGTTTGAACACAAAGGAACTTCTTTAAAGCAAAATGATAAAAATGGAATAAAATGCCAAATCAATGGTGCAGGCCTTCTCCAGTTCAAGGAAAGAATTTGGTATCAGTTTAGTGTCATGTATTTGCTGACGGAGAACGCAAGCTCAAAGCAAAAACAGCCAGACAGGATGAGATTACAGTTTAATTAACTGATGTTGTTTTGGAACTGTAGAGAATCCTACTCAGTTTCACAGCCGTGAAGAATGCAGTCCTCCTGAAGAATCATTTTAGATTACTATCATAATGAATTTTACAAATTTTTATCATAAAAGTTATATCCTTTTCTTTGTGAAAAAAGTTTTCACTTTTTAATGTGACTCTGGTTTACCTAAATGTATGTTCAGACCTCTTTTGACCTTTTTTTTGAAGAGTTCTAAGATGTTTATAATACAGCACAAGTTTTAACTGTATTACTAAAAACATCTCTGTAAGCATGAAAATCAGAACATTCAGGCCATGAAATTCCTTTTTTGTAGGGAAACCAGTTTCTTTTTTCCCCTCTACTGCTTGTATGAGCAAGTCACCACAAATACCTTTATGTACAGACCCCCATAATCCTAGAGTGAGAGATGCAAAGTCTGTCTTTTCCAACCCATTCTACTACCTCAGTCTCTCCCCACACCCCCACTGTGTGCCACCCACTTTATGTCTTCTTAAACTCCCTCTTTCCCTAAATTTCATGAACTACTATCCTTTATTTCACCTGCTCCTCAGTTCTCTGTCTTCCAACACCATTCTTCTTCCTGACTTTTTCTCACCCCAACATAAACTTCATTCAGCCAAGGAAGGAGACTGACTACACTGTATCCTACATCTGCCCAGGGAATATAGCAAAACTTTTCTTCCAAAAAATGTCTTTACCATGGACACAGCAGATTGCACTGAGCAGGAGAGGAATCCCAGGTAATTTCATCTCCTCTCATACATTTCATCCCTTCTTCTATTTTCGTTAGCTAGTTAACACTTTCCACAATCATTCAGAAGCTGAAAATGAAGATTCACCACTATAAATGATACACAACATCTCAACAGGAATCTTAAAGACTGATCTAGCTCACTAAAGTGAAAAATAATATTTTCATAATAATGTAAGTGTATACAGAAGAAAAAATCTGTTCTAACCCTGCCATGTGTGCTTTCCTACACTCCTCCCAAACACACAGGAGACAGAACCCTGTCATAACTATCATTTCCAACACTTCTGCTTTGGCAAATAATCAGTAACAGATCAGCTATTTTCTTTACCCACCCATATGGTTCCTGATATGGACCTGTTATTAATAGAACACCAGGTTCTGAACTTCAGGTTGGTTTGGGAAATTGTATCAGATTTAGTTGTCTCATACTGACTGAAAACTACATAAATGTAAACTATAAATGGTCATCAAGCTGTCTACTGCTATTTTACAATGAATTTAAAGGGAAACTTACACATTGAGTTTTTCCAAGTTCTTTTGGGCATTGTGTTTTTCCCTCTCATATGCATTTTCTAACCCTTGGAACTCTTTCTTGATCATTTCTAGATCAGAAAGAGCTTCTTCTCGTCTGTCCTTTTCCACATGCACAGCTTCTTCAAGTTCTCGAATTCTTAACTGCACCAAGTGATAAAAAAGCAATTACAGCAAGTTAGGAAACACTAACATGATCTTTAGTGCTGTTCTATGGTCTGTTCTGCTTTACAGTAGAGTATATTCTACTAATTCTATGTAGAGGCATATACACATGTAAAAAACATTGAACACATGTGAAAATGTAAGAATACATCAAGTTCAAAACAGAGAGAAATAGATATGATGATGAAAATTACCTTCTGTTCTCATTTGGAGATGTCTGGAGGTGTCTGAATATTTTCAGTATTAATACTGAAGCTTTCCAGGGAAATTCTAGTTTTTAAATAGATTCATGAAGTGTGGGACTAACAATAAAGGCTACACTTCCTCTCAGAACAAAGCACACTTCTAGCTTGTACATAAACAAGGAAAAAGACTTTATCGGTTATTCACCCGTAAAACATAAGTCTCTAAGTTTAAGGAATGCTATCCTCTCAGTTCCTTTGTATGTTGCAGCGATAGAGAGGAAATCAAGCAAAATAAATCTTTTCTGCTAGTTTAATTATCACTTTTAAAATTTAAGTGCCTGCACATACAGAAGATCAAGAAAATAAGAAATTAACTGACTGAAGAATAGCAATGCTTATTTTTGTTACTCAGAAAATAGGAAAAAAAAGAAACCAAATTCCCTTCTTTTTTGCTTAGTTTTTCAAAAGTCCGGTAAGTTTGTTAACTAAAATGATTTTATTAAGGAATCACCATTTAATTTTTACAACTTTTTTTAATAAACCATAATTATTTTACTGAGTCCAACACTCTAAGTCCAACACGATTATTCATATAATCAATCTTTACTGATAACTGCAAGGATCATAACTTTGAAGCTGAAATGTACTCTGAGAAATTATGTTTGAAATTGCAGTTTCAGGATGCTTTACACTCTCACTCCTAGAGAAGTCGGATGTATGCACTGTATCTCCAAACTGCTCTAAGTGGCCATTCAGAAGATACAGGGCAGGATATCTAAACAGTAGTGTAGTGTTTAACCTTCGTGAAACATTTCCTTTACCCTTACAGTTGAAATGCTAGTGGGAATTCTCAAACTTACAAATGTAACATTTTATTCTATTATTTACTCTAATTATATTAAAGTTCCCTGAAAAGCATATATTCTTCTATTCTGTCCTTCTATATATTAGCTTGTATGATTTTGACACTTATTATAATAAATCTGTTTAGGGTTTTCACTGAAGCAAGTGTTCTTCACATTTTTTGGAGCACTGTACCTTCACAACTTCCTCAACTGTTTTACTGTAAACGTCTATGAAATATTTAACAAAAAGTTTACCTGGATGATCTCTGAAGTGAAATTGGATGCTAATTGTGCTGCTCTCTCTGCTTCAATGCTTTCTTCCAGTTTCTTTGTTCTCACTGCAGCTGCCTAAAAGTACATTTTGAGGATATTTAAGTTCAAAGAGATGGTATGACATGAAGTTTATTCAACTCATTAAGTATATTAGGACTCCATACACCAACCTGATATATCTGAACTACTCTGGAATTGTGACAACTCATACCAAGAGACACATATAAAAATAATTTTTACATATATAGATGATTAAATTAATATTTTCTATCTAGTTAAATAAATTGATGTAGGATTATGTTATTGCTGCATTTTTTATAATCAGCTAGGCCCAGAAAGCAAAAAAACCAAATATTCTACCTATTGCCCCACTAGTTGCTCACCTGAGGCAACATAACCACACTCTGTATGTTCTGAAATACATTGAGGTATCAATAGAGCATCTGCAATTTCATAAATGAGACATGATGCACAGAAAAGATTCTTTGAAAATTTATCTGCTTAACATACTTAATTTAAAAAAATCACAAATACTGCCACTGTACTTTCATGTTGCTAAGATTATTCTCATAAATTGGAATGTCTTCAAAAAGGGTAAGAAGGACCCAGGGAACTACTAGCCAGTCAGGCTTCACCTCATTACCTGGAAAGGTGATGGAGTGCCTCCTTCTGGATATCATCTCTATCAACATGGAGAATAAGAATGCAATCAGAGAAGTCAGAATGGATTCAGCAAAGGGAAATCATATTTAGACAATCTGATTGCCTTCTACAATGGGACGAGTACCTGAATGGATGAGGGAAGAGCAATGGGTATTGTTTACCTGGACTTGAGCAAGGCTTTTGACACTGTCTCCCACAACAACCTCACAGGCAAACTCAGGAAGTGTGGCCTGGATGAGGGGACAGTGAGGTGGACTGAGAACTGTCTGAATGGCAGATCCCAGAGGTGTGACCAGAGGTTGGAGGCCTGTCACTAGTGTGTCACAAGATTCAGTACTGGGGTTGGTGTTGTTTAACTTCTCCATCAGGGACCTGGATGAAGGGGCAGATGCCTCCTCAGCAAGTTCATTGATGACACAGAGCTGGGAGCAGGGGCCAACACCCCAGAGGGCCGTGCAGCCCTTCAGAAGGGCCTCAAAAGGGTGGAGAGATGGGCAGAGAAGAACCATCTGAAATTCAACAAAGGCAAAAGCAGGGTCCTGCACTGGGGGAGAAATAACCCTGGGCACCAGCACAGGCTGGGGGCTGATCTGCTGGAAAGCAGCTCTGAGGAGAAGGACCAGAGGCTCCTGGTGGACAACAAGCTGTCCATGGTGTGTCCTGGTGGCCAAGAAGGCCAGTGGTGTCCTGAGGTGCATTAGGAAGAGCTTTGCCAGCAGGTCAAAGGGGGCAATCCTTCCCCTCTACTCAGCCCTGGTGAGGCACAGCTGGAGTGCTGTGTCCAGTTCTGAGCTCCTCAGGACGAGAGAGACATGGATTTGGTGAAGCTGGTCCAGCAGAAGGCTAGAAGGATGATTAGGGGACTAAGGAGCATCTCTCTTAGGAAGAAAGGCTGAGGGAGCTGGGCCTGTTCAGCCTTGAGCAGAGAAGACTGAGAGGGGCCCTCACCAATGTCTGTGAGTGTCTGAGGGGAGGGTGTCAGACGATGGATCCAGGCTCTGCTCAGTGCTGCCAAGCAACAGCACAAGAGTCAATGGGCACAAACTGATGCACTGGAAGTTCCACCTGAACATGAGGAAGAACTTCTTGACTGTGCAGGTGACCAAGCACTGGAAGATGTTGCCCAGAGAGGCTGTGGAGTCTCCCTCATTGAAGACATTCAAGAACCATCTGGACACAACCCTGTGCCATGTGGTCTGAGATGACCCTACTTCAGCAGGGAGGTTGAACCAGATGACCACTGTGGTCCCTTCGAACCTGACCCATTCCGTGACTCTGTGAAAAATAGCCTGATTAAGACACCTTATATTCTCTAGGTATTATTCCTTCCAAACATCAGCTCCTAATGCCCTTTGCCTTTAATAGAGAATTAGCAAACTATGTCCTTCTTCAGTTTGGAAGGACTGCTTAGCATCCTCCCACAGGTGAACACCTGTTAACAGGACAGTTTTACTCAAAAAATACTGCCAGCCTATTAAAAGTCAACAATGAACAAAAGTGACGTAGATTTCACTTTTTTTAATAACACTTTAAAAGTTTGTCTGAAAATAATTCTATATAAAGTTTGACAGAAGACAAAGGAAACAGTGGGGAAGGTATCTATTACAACATTTAGAGTGGGAAATGTAATTAAAAAAAAATACTGAAGAAATGGAAACTTCACTGAGAATATTTCACTGCACACCCTAAAAAGCAAAAACACTTTTCTGTCTTTACCTGGCTTGTTCAAGTGTCTGTTCTTACAGCAAACACTGAAATGAAAAAAGTGATTCTGCAAGTAAAGTTTTCAGTCACAACATACTAATTCACAAGCTCTGTACTGAATTTCATTTCTACGTCTTATTTTATTTCCTGAGCACCTATCCAAAGTAGAACTATGCCTTCGTCTCAGCCTCACTCCAGCTGAAACCAGAGATGCAAAACACCATCAAAATGGTTAACTTATCCTCTCAAATGGAAGGCCCTAAAACTGATACATTTTTTCAGGCTCAAGATGAAAAATAAAAACTGATATAACAAATAATAGCTTGAATGAGGACATCTGCAAGAACTAAAAACTGGAGCAACACGATTTCCCCAAACAGAACATACAAGTATCAGTTCTTGGTATAGTTCTTTAAAAGAAGAGTCTGTCTTCTTGAGCTAACATGACAGACACTAAATGTAAGGACAAGCCACGTGGTCCAAAGGAAACAAAAACTCCCAGAAATATAGAAACCTCAGTCCTAAGAAAAGCCTGGGACAGTAAGTGAAGAAGGCAGGAGCAGGCAGACATCTGTAAGAAGTGCCAGTATACTGCTCTTTTGATGTCTGAAGTAGGAGCAATTCCATTTAAACAGTAACGTTTGTAGATGTTGCCTTTGCTTGCGTTGCCACAAGTCACTGAAGAATTAACCTGTAGAATTAGCACACCTGTAAAAAAATAGCACTGGTAAAAATTAGCATTTCAGCCATAGACATCTCTGATGAACTCTGGAATAGGAGAAACAGCTCCCTTTTACAAAAAGGACAGCGTATCTAGTCTGCTGGAAAAGAGTTATGAATGCTCTTCATAACCAAAGAAGAGTCAGATGCACCTGACAGGTGTCTAATGTAAAGCATTCAAATAGATTCAAGATAGTATACACAGAGAAATCTAATTAGAAACTAGAAATCAAACTTTGACACGTAAGTATCATCTTATAGATCATATCCCTATATAAAGGCATGAGAAAAGTGACTTTATCAAAACTGGTGTTTCTTCCTACAGTTAAACACCTCAATGCCCTATTCTTGCTTTTGAAGCTCCTCTTTTGCTAGACTTTGATTCTTTAAAGCTTTGCCTGAGTAGTTTGTTACAATTTTGATTTTTAAAATCTTTTTTAAATTAGTTCACTGTAACTCCAAAAAACAAAGAGCTAAGGAAAGAAACACACCTTTTCATTCAAGATAAGTCACTGTCAGAGATCTCACAGAACTACCACGAATTTTTTGTATTACTAGAAGCCAAAGATGAAGAGTAAACTGCGTTTTTTCCACAAGGTCTCAGAAGATTACTCAGGCAAACCTTAGTCTTATTTTACCAGTCTATATACTATACCCAAAAGAGCAGATGCTTAAAAGAGCTTGCAGAAAAACTACGTTTGTGTATTAAGGAAGTCATGTAGATGCTGACTGTGAAGCAATGAATACTCTTCTTCCTCTGCTCTGTGATTACCTTGCTGAAGCTTATGGATCACCATATGTCTAGCATACTTAAACCAAGTCGAATGACAGCAAATCATTGAGAAATTAGTCAGAAAAAACCCCTGAACTTTATGAGATATCAAACCAGCCACTACCACTTAAGCATGGCTAATCAATACAGAGTTATTAATATAAAGAAATTCAGATTTGCTTAGATTGCTCTAAGGAAAAGAAACTTGGTATTTCAGTCTATCAAACTGCACATCAGCCATAGAACTTGCACCTGGATTCGAAGCTGAGTCTGAAGACTCAGTTGGGAAGAACACAGCTGCAACAAAATGGCATATAGAAAATCTACTCTATTTTGCTGATAAAGATCCAAACAGGCTCTACTGATACTTATATGCACATCCTTTCACAGTGAGAAGCTGCATCAGTGAGAACAATCTATTACACATTCTGTGAGCAGAAGAAAAATGTCTGGGATGAGTCTGACCTGTAAAACCATGGTAAAAATTCCAAAAAGAGAAATGGGAAGGAGTTTTGCTTTCCTGTCTGACAAACAGAAAGACACTAGCATCAGAATCACGTTAGACAGGCAAACCTCTTTGAATCAAATCTAAGGTGAGAATCAGTATCCTTACTGAATCACATGTCTGAAAATTTTACATGACGCCTGTCTACACAAGAGAAGCTGTGTGAAAACCATCTAGAACAAGCTTGCAGGCCACAGATATCCAGATCATAGGCTTGTATCTGGGAGTCAAATGGGAATACATTCTGGTTTAACATGGAAAGCTTCTTGTCAGGTCCTAATCCATCTCAAAGATGGACCAAAAATAGACTGTATCTATCTGTATCTATTTATGTGCTGTATCTATCTATGACTGTATCTATCTATGTATCTAGACTGTATCTATCTATGACTGTAATCAGTTCTCTACTGATTATGAAGTGTTTGCTCATCCAACACGGAAAACATTGGTTATTCGAAAAGATTCAGTCCCTTGTTACTTTCACGTGCACCTAACAAGACATAAGAAGGCAGACATATTATTTAAGATAGCAGACACAAACTCATGGTATTTCTGAACTTTCCTGAGATATTCAAGGTGATTGATTTCAGCCTTAATTAAAAGAGCAAAGATATCTGGGATCAGTTTCCATGATAGCACAGACAGAATTTGGACTTTTGAGAAACAGTAAATAAAACTGACTAAGAAAAATTCAATGC
The DNA here is from genome assembly GCA_013397915.1 of Daphoenositta chrysoptera. Taxonomy (NCBI): domain Eukaryota; kingdom Metazoa; phylum Chordata; class Aves; order Passeriformes; genus Daphoenositta; species Daphoenositta chrysoptera. The sequence continues at coordinate 387,369 of VZRO01003925.1, read as the reverse complement.
CAGCATTTAAACTTGTGGGCAAACATGCTTTAGGTTTAATCTCTTTAGGTTCAGTCACTTTTTTCAGTGTCCCATTGCATATCAATGCTAAGGTGGTTTCTAGGAGACACTTTCTGCATGCTTACAGTTTGCAATACCATTTTCCAAACTTGAAAAAGTTTCCACTTTTTTGTCTCTCACACTTGCTTGAAGTAATGCAATATTTGCGAGTACTGGTACACTCCATACTGAAAGCCTTAATTTAGTATCCTACATGATACATTGTGCAATACTACGTTTGCTGCTTGACATTCACATTTACATAAAAATACCCTTTATCAGACAAGCAACTAAGAAAACAGTATGGGAAAAAAAGAGAAAGACACATTTACAATACTTACTAAGCTTAGATACAGTAGTGGAAGTAAGTTTTCTCTTTTCTGCTTCTTTTTAAACCCCTCCTGCAAGATGTTTCAGTTATCAGGATACATACGCTTACCCAAGGCTTAGGTCCAACTACTATGTGAAATGCTCAGCCAAGATAGTTTTAAGTGAAGAGGACACACATGTACCTCATATTTGGATGACCATTCAACCATTCTGTTTGTGTGTTTCCATATTCAGACTCAGATCCTTTTCCTACTTAAAAGCATTTCCCTATGGCTCATAGCTCAAACCAGGGGGTCTAAACACATCTGTGGGAGATGTGCTGACCACTTCCACCTAGTGTTATAAATGCTGATACCTCTTGATCATGGTAAGGTGGAGCCATCTCCTGTCCGGAAAATAAACAACCTTTTAGTAACTATAAAGTTACTTAAATACAAACAATTCTTAACCACTGAAGTAAATGTTCTTTCAGCCTGATAATGTGGCTAACGCTCACTATACACATTTCCTGTACTTAAAGTCTAGAGAAGCATGTCTCAGTGACAGAAAGCCATGCTTGACCTGCATGACACTGGATAAAAAATTGCACTGGCACGGGAGCTACAAAATAAGCTATATGCTTGATTTTAGGTTAAAGAAAAGGCAAAAACAACTAGGACTGCTAACTGATATAGTTTGGTTTCCTTTGGATAAAGTCCAAGTCCATTCCAATCTCCTACCGAGCTGCAGCTGGAGAAGCCATCTGAGCTGCATCCCCTTTCTAAAGTCCCTTGTGGGAGAAAAACTCTTTTGGTTTCCATGCTTAGTAGATAGTAAAGACATTAATAGTACATGAACTGACACTATTACTCTATACATGCACTTAGACAAGACTCATGTGACTTGTTGCTAACGCCTCGTGAGGGCTACATAAAACACTTTTGAAATAACTTTGGTCTGAAAGTAAGATAAGACTAACCAGTCTTCAAACTGGATTTCAATAATATCATGACACAGGAGATTATAAAGAGGAAGCTCCTCTCTTGAGAGGAAGTCAATTAGCATAGAACCATAGAATAGCTTGTGTGCAAAAGAACATTAAAGATCACCTTCTACTAAGCCACCTTACTCAAAGCCCCATCCAACAAGGCCTTGAACCCTTCCAGGGATGGGGCATCTACAGCTTCTATGGGCAGCTAGTTCCAGTGCCTCACCATCCTCACAGTAGAGAAATTCTACATAATATCTAATCTAAACCTATTCTCAGTTTAAAGCCATTCCCCCTTTTTCTATCACTACATGACCTTGTAAAAGTCTTTCTCTAGCTTTTTTGTAGGCTCCTTTTGGTACTGGAATGCTGCTATAAGGTGTCCCCAGAGCCTTCTCTCCTCCAGGCTGAACAGTCCCAACTCTCTGAACTGGTCTTTATTGGACAGGTGCTCCAGTCCCCAATCATCTTTCTGGCTCTTTCTCCTATGGACTTGCTCCAACTGGTCCATGTGCTTCTTATGTTGAGGACCTTATTGATGGATGCAGCACTGCAGGTGGGGTCTCACCACGACAGAGCACAGGGGCAGAATCCCCTCCCTCACCCTGCCTGCCATACTGCTTTGGATGCAGCCTGGGATATGCGGATGGATCTCTGGACTGTGAGTCCACATTGCTGGGTCCTGTCCAGCCTCTCACCCCCATTAGCACCCCCCCAAGTCTTTCTCCACAGGGCTCTCACTCCATTCTCTGCCCAGCCTGTATTTGTGCTTCAGATTCCCCTGAGCCCGGTGCAGGACCCTGTACTTGGCCATGCTGAACTTCATGAGGTTTGCACAGACCCACCTCTCAAGCCTGTCAAGGTCCCCGTGGATGGCAACCCTGCCCTCCAGCATGTAAACTGCACCACAGAGCTCAGTGTTGTCAGCAAACTTGCTGAGGGTGCACTTGATCCCACCATCCGTGTCACTGACAAAGATGTTAAAAAGCACTAGTTCCAATATCAACCCTTGGTTGACGAATGCTTTCCACTTGGACATCGAGCCATCGACTACAACCCTTCCAGGGAAACCATCAAGCCAATTCTTCATGTTCCAAGTGTTCAGCCATCAAATCAATGTCTCTCTATTTTAGAGACAAGGATGTTGTGGGGGACAATGACTTCTGCAAAGCTTTTGACACTATGCCACTGCAGAAGTACAACTTTGGAGCCACCACAGAGCTCCTGTTACAAAACCTGCAGTGCTTAGAATTGTCTAAGTTCATAGTACTATATACTTTTCTCTAGACGTGGTATACCTCTTTAGATAGATATAGAGATACTAAGCATGTAGTAACTAATAAGTGACAGCCACAGCAGCTAGAATTTTTAGATGACAGTTATGCTTTGTGGAGACACTAGAAAGCAGAAGATGAAGTAGGGGTAAGCTGTCAAGAAGTGTGTAATCACAGACGACAAAAGGTTTAACAGTCAACTGACTGAGGAATGTGTCCTTTCTCGCACTGCTTGGAGCTTTTGCAAGTCTTTCTGATGAGAACCACAACTTAACAGTGCAGTTCATGAAGAGAAAAAAACCCAAAATATACATTTCCAGATTTGGGAGGGGTTAGTTTTGTTTTCAGTTGAGATCTAAATTTCATGTTTCACTAACTTAGATAAGAGTGATAAATAAGCCCACAGTGTTCAAGCATTGCACATACATATATCTCATACAAATACAGATATTAACTGTTCCCCAAGTCCTCTTTGCAGTTATCTCCCCATCATAGCAGCATTACCAAGCTAATACAAGCACACATGTTTAGCACCACATGTCATTCCTTATACATACCGAAGGCAAGGGAAGTAGAAAAGGCAATGTGAAAGCTAAGAGAATGGTCTTTAAATGGAAACTAAAAGTCTCAGAAATATGACAATACACTCAGTTTCAGAAATTAAACAGACCAAGTTAAGGAACGTTTTTCAGGCCTCATAAGAAAGTCTTAAAAAATTTGAGAGACCTTGAGCTTCAGCTTACTAAGAGTTGGCAGCCTCAAACACATTAAAAAAATAATAGAAAATAGTTATATTTCTAGGAACAAGGCAAAGAGTTTGAAATTTATGAACTAACAATTTTATTTCTTGTGGTAAAATCCACATTCTCATTGCAAAACCATTTTCCCACCCATCTTTTTGGCTGTATACATCACAAGAAACACTATTTTTATATTAAAAGTTTTCTCTATTTCCCAAGAATCCTCATTAAAAATTGAGCTAAAGGCTAAAATGGTTCCACTGGTTCTGGAAAATTGATTACCATAAATAGTATTATCTTGATGAGTTCAATAGCAACAGATCAATAATTCATTTGGCTACTGATTCTCAGGCTAAAGAGGCAGAATGGTATCTGAGGTTCTCAATCTCAATTTTTTCTGGCATAGTGTGTTTTCTACTTCAGAAGCACTCCAAGTCTAAGCAACACATTGGTATCACTGGAAACTGGAAAACTAGCAGGTTAGACAGTGCAGCAACAGCTACCTTTCAACTGAAAAGTCTACAGAAACTTACCATTATTCTTTCTCCTTATTTCTAACTCTGGAAACTAGAAATTTCCTCTTTTCGACCATGATCAGAATAATCATTGAAGGATAAAACAAGACTAATATTTGAAGAAAAAAAAGAATTAAAAAAACCCAACAAAATAGGGGACAGGCAGGGTTTTTGCACACTCCTTTCTTCATAATATTCTGTTGGATATAGTTCTTCATATGAGTGTCACTGTACTACAAGAAAAAATTCTAACTTAAACATTTCCTTGCATTACCAAAACCCAAGTATTTTCCCATAGATTTCTCCCGTATGTCCAGCAGAGGGTAGCAAAAGAACAGTTTTGTGAACTCCAGAGACTGTTCATCTCCATTGCTTTTCCAGAAGTAGCACACAATACCAGATTTTAAGATTGGGGTTTAAGTAGAATTACACTACTCCTCACACAATCACCTTAAGAAGTTTTTTCTTATCATCAAGAACTTAAGTACACATTTGCTAACCAAATGACCATTAACATGAGGTAGTCAACATGGAAATCGAAGGTATGTATCCTATATCCATCAATTTCAGTCTATAAGCTAAAAATTCTATGAAGAGATAAAAAAAATACAGAGCTACTTCATGAAAAAATGCAGACCATTCTGTCTGGGGTGTGCTACTTTATTGCTTCTATATCTGAATGGAAATTCAGCTTGGATACTGCTGTCATGACGCGTTTAGTGGATGAAGGAAGTTGTGGATGTTGTATCTCTAGTGTTTAATAAAGGCCTTGACACCATTTCCCACAGCATTCTCCTGCAGAAACTTGCTGCTTATGGTGTGGACAGGTATGCTGTTTGCTAGGTAAAGAACTGGCTGGATGGCTGGGCCCAGAGAGTGGTGGGAATGGAGGTACATCCAGCTGGCACTTGGTCTCCAGTGAGGCTCCCCAGGGGTCAGTACTGGGGCCAGTCCTGTTTAATATCTTTATTGATGATGTGGATGAGAGGATTGAGTGGACCTGCATTTGCAGATGACACCAAGCTGGGCAGAAGTGTGGATCTGCTGGAGGGTAGGAGGGCTCTGCAGAAGGAGCTGGAATGGATGGAGAAATGGGCCAAGACCACAGGCATGACATTCAACAAGGCCAAGTGCTGAGTCCTGCACTTTGGCCACAACCCCAGGCAGCACCCCAGGCTGGGGGCTGAGTGAGTGGAAAATGCCCCA